>PVJC01005478.1:0-59676 GCA_004026665.1 Murina feae | reverse complement strand
CATACAGCCGCTCTGATTGGCTGTTGGCCTCCATCTTGGCTGGGTTAATTTGCATACAGCCGCTCTGATTGGCTGGTGGTAACAGTCACATTTGCATGTTTTGCTTTTATTATAGAAGATATTTAAATTATATATAAATTATACATTAAAATTAAAATACATTAAAATAAACTTCTGATTAACTCTATGTTTGTTATTATGTGTGTAACATTTAAAATACAGACTCTGAATGCAATTGAAAATACCCAAATGTAACATTGACATGGAAGATACAAGTTTATTTTACTCTCATATTACAGTGTGAATGTATACAGTGTAAAAGTCTTCCCAGAGATGAATGTGATGTTACTCTACTGTGTCCTGGTCTTAGGCTCTTTAAGTGTGTCACTGCTATTCTCAACACAGAAGGTTTTCTCTGGTCTAAGTAAAATGTCTGACTCCATACAAACATGTGCTCACTGAAGCTTTGGGGAAGAGAAAGGAAGAAAAAGTGTCTTTGTTTTTTCTTTTAAGGACATCAGAGGGAATTTGAACATATTGCTTCCATTTACCTTTCACTGGCCCTAAGATGCGTTATTTGTCACGTGAGGTTTCAGGGAATCATGGGAAATATAGTCTGTGGCTTCATAAGTTTAAGGGGTATCACTGGTTCCCTGTATCAGTTTATAAAGCATTAGTCATAGCAAAGCCATATTTTCTTCATAAACAAATAAATTATGCCAAAGATATTGATTCTTTGTATTAAATGTAGCAAATTTACATAAATAACTGCAGGTTATTGAAAACTAGAGGCCTGGTGCACAAAAATTTGTGCACTCAGGGAGGCGGGGCTCAGCCCAGCCTGTGCCCTCTCACACTCTGGGACCCTCAGGGGATGTCCACCTGCTAGCTTAGGCCCACTCTCCGGGAGATCAGGCCTAAGCTGTCAGCGAGACATCCCTTGGGCAGCCCAGGAGCCTTCAGTGGATGTCCACTTGCCAGCAGGAAGAAGGCCTAAGTTGCAGTCGGACATCCTTTGTGCTGTTGAGGAATCAGGAAAGGTTCCCACCACCACTGCTGGGCTGGCAGCTATCAGCCTGGCTTGTGGCTGAGCAGAGCTCCCTCTGTGGGAGCACACTGACCACCAGGGGACAGCTCCTGCATTTGGCATCTGCCCTCTGGTGGTCAGTGTGCATTGTAGTGACCAGTCATTCCCAGTTGTTCTGCTGTTAGGGTCAATTTGCATATTACCCTTTTATTATATAAGATTATACATCTTGGAAATTTATATAAATGATGTGTCAAAATATTTGGCATCATACAAAAATAAAAATATCTTTCAGTCAAAACAGCACAGGCCACTGATACAGAAGACCCAGAGGTTGGTCCTTGAGTTCATCATTTATTAGCTACTTGACATATGGTAAAAACCTACCTGTTGTGTGCCTCAGTTTTGTTACCTGCAGTATAGAGTTGATAGTAATTCTACTTCCTATTCCCATGTTGCTAGATGACCTAACAATATATTATAGATACCAAAGCATTTCATATAGTAAATTATGTTGTGTGCATAAAATGAATTATTCATATCTGAGTAGTAAGCTGACTCTTACATCAAAGTCATAAATTTGTTTTCTAAAATTATACAAAATAATATAAGTATTCATAAATAATTCCTTTTCTTTAAATAAAAGAGAATACTATCTTTATGTGAACGTTGGTTTGGTAGTGATATTTTTATAGATATGTTCTTTTTGTAGAGAATTGCGTTGAAGAAATGAATAAGTAATTATTTGGAAAAAAAGTGAATATATTTAGATAGGCTTATTTTACTCATACATTTTGAAGGATCACATTTTTGGAGCTTATTTTTATAAAAATGTCTCTACGAACATCTGCAGAAATTTGAATATACAATCATCAAAGTAAAATTTAGTGCAGATGGATTAGGTATATTTGAGAATATATATGGTTATTTGCAAAACTGATGGAAGAATCAAATATAAGCAGGTGCACATGTTTGAATGATCATGACTTCCATATTCAATGCCTTCAATATGAAATCATTTTAGAAGTGCAGTTGCAATTTTCTCTATTCCCACCTCTTATTTTTTCTTACTAAAATACAGCAAAATGATTCTTTAATGTTTTCAGTAAACAATTTGCCTCTAACTTCAGCGAATGTCATTAGAAAAGCAAAAGACTGAGCAGCAGCCCAAAGTGGTATTCTATGTGGCGAAACTGTCCTATTCTCCAAATCACTTAGTAGACTTTGCTTGACATCATCAATGAGGCTTCAAGGAAAAAGTAATGTAAAACTACTTTCCAAGTCGTATTGTCTTACAGTTGGCAACACCTGGGAAGAAACTAGATGATGAATCAAACTTAAAAAGTGTCCAGAGACAAGGCTGGCTAAATTAAAAACTCATTAACTCTATGGTACTGCTTTCTTAAGTAACAATAGCATTTCTGAAATAGCATAAAGAAATGGATGTAACTATGAATCACAAGAAAGATTATAACGTGTTGATTTAAATAAAGCATTTAAATGTTAGGTTTTTCATATATTTCTACCTGTTAATTCCTGCAGACCATATCCCCACTAGATACAGATACAAGAAAGGGAGCATTTTACTTAACAGGGAAAATATATAATAGATTTTTAAAATATATTCATTCAGCATTTAATAATTATGTTTGATGAATATTAAGCAAGAAATTAAAACACACTAAAGAGAATAGTCTTAAAAGAAAACTAAAAGTTCAAAATTAAGATATTCTCAGTGAATATAAGCTTATGTATAGCTCAGAAAAGATATGTCTGAAGAATTGATAAGTCATATCCTGATGGATAAATAAGAGCTTGCAAAGAGAAAATCCAAAATGGATATTAGAGATGGAGTGTGTTCGGCAAGGGCAGTAGCACACAGAAAAGCCTAGTGGTGAAGGAAATACCAGATGAATGCTAGGGACTGTAGAAAATTTAAAAGAACTTGAGAATAGCATAAATTCAAAGATATGTGAGAAATCATCTACTTTGGGCAAGATAAGATACCAAGCAAAATACTAAGGCTAATATAGAGTTTCATATATGTGGAAAGGTTTCCTTCAAGGGTAAAGGTTGTCAAATATATGGTGACAGATTTGACTCAGGGTGGGTAAACATACAATGTAACATACAGATGATGTATTGTAGAAACCTATTACAGATGATATACACTTGAAACCTATTTAATTTTATTAAACAATGCCACCTCAAAAATTTAATTAGAAATAAAGATAGCTTTTTGTATTTTTAAAAAATTATTTATCTTCTTTTATAATTATTTTTATGAAAAATAGATAATAAGTGTATGAATATTTTTAATATATTTTTATTTATTTCAGAGAGGAAGGAAGAGGGAGAGAGAGATAGAAACATCAGTGATGAGAGAGAATCATTGATGGGCTGCCTCCTGTATGCCCCGAACTGGGGAACATGCCCACAACCTGGGCATGTGCCCTGACTGGAATCAAACCTGGGAGCCTTCAGTCTGCAGGCCAATTCTTTATCCACTGAGCCAAACTGGGCAATAAATATATGAATATTAAGTTAATTCCTTGTTAGTTGCCCATGCTTACAAAAAAGAGCAGTGTCTCAGTTGGGCTCCAGACCTAACAGTGTTGGCTCCATTGCCAACTTGCTGCAACCCTCAGAATGTCAAGTCTTCATCCCGAAGGGTATGAAAATCCCATAGAACCAGTCAATGAAAATAGAGGTTCTCCAAATGATCCGTATTTTGTTAGTATTTTTAAATCTCCATCTTCTTCACCACATCTGAACCTACCTTGAAGGCAGGGATCATGTCTTATTTATCTTACTAGAGACCCAGTGCACAGAAATTTGTGCACTCTGTGGGGTCCCTCAGCTCAACCTGTGCCCTCTTGCAGTCTGGGATCCCTCAGGGGATGTACACCTGCTGGCCTAAGCTGGCTGTCAGACATCCCTCTGGCATTCCAGGAACCCTTGGGGGATGTTCACTTGCCAGTGGGGAGCAGGCCTAAGCTGCATTCAGACATCCTTAGCACTGTTGAGGAGGCAAGAGAGACTCCTACAACCACTGCTGTACTGGCAACCATAAATCTGGCTTGTGGCTGAGCAGAGCTCCCCCTGTGGGAGGCTATTGACCACTAGGGGCAGCTCTTGCATTGAGTGTCTGCTCCCTGGTGGTCAGTGTGCATCATAGTGACCAGTCATTCCCAGTCGTTCTGCTGTTAGGGTCAATTTGCATATTAATCTTTTATTATATAGGACAGAGGCCTGGTGCATGGATGGGGGCTGGCTGCTTTACCCTGAACAATGTCCTGGATTAGAGTGGGGGTCCTGCTGAAGTGCCTGGCCAGCCTGGGTGAGGGGCTGATGGCTGTTTGCAGGCTAGTCAAGCCCCACAGTGGGGACCCTCAACCCATGGGGGTGTGGCTAGCCTGAGTGAGGTGCTGAGGCCTGTTTGCAGGTTAACCACAGCCCCTTCAGGGTGAAGAGGTTTTCACTGGGATACCTGGCCAGCCTAGGTGAGGGGCTGATGGCCATTTTCAGTCTGGCCACGCTCACAGGCTGGAAGCAGGTATGTGGGATTTATTTATCTTCTATAATTGAAACTTTGTAGCCTTGAGTGGAGCCCAGGGCCAGCCAGGGCAGGCAGGAAGCTTGGCTTCCTCCATCACCGGGGGCAATGCAATCCTCCTGTTTACTCCAGTTCTGTGGCCACAGCCATCTTTCTGACAGAGTGATGGAGTAAAGGTGTGATGGTTAATTTGCATATTACTCTCTTATTAGGTAGGATAAGCCACTCAATACTAAGTGTGGCCCCTGAAAATAACAGGTGCTTGCTAAATATTTGCTAAATGAAAGGCTAAATGTTTTTTTAAGTTTGAAAAATTCCTGTGAGTAAATTTCACAGTATAGTTTCTCATGTAGGAATGCAATTGCTAAAGACACAATAGGTTTAATGTAATCCAGAAAAGTCAAAAGCCCATTTTATAGTGAACTAAGCTTCTGTTAAATCAAGGATTGCATGAAATATAAGTTATTTTAATGCCTATATTACTTTAAACTGAGTCTTTCACCATCTGTTGCAACTCTTAACCATGAATGCAAAAAAGCACATTTCCCTCTTACTTTTGTAAAATGTAATATATAAATGATTTAAATACAGTTACATGCTCATGGAGTCATGCTGCACGCACTGGTGTGGGCTCCCTTCTGCTATAAGCAGAAATAATGAAAGAGAAAGTCTGTGTATTCCTGACACAGAGTTTCATGCTGTAGAAATGTTTATAATGACACTGGAGGTCAAGTCTTTACCACAGCACAAAATTCATTTTTCTCAGTAAAGAATTTCACTTAAAAACTATGTTATCCCATCCATGTTCTGTTAAACTGTCTGTTCATTGAGTTCATTTTAAAATCTCTAAGAAATTCCAAAAATTCTGTGAAGTCTCCCAATAACGGACATTTGTGTCCCTATAGGAATTCAGAGTGCTCTTTGGGAGTCTCCGTTGATTTTCCTGTGGATTGTTTGCATTGAGGCTTAAAGTCTCACCAAGAGTACTGTTTACTGAGACTGATTAAAGTATAATCATTGGCAAAAAGGCATTTTAAAAGTTTGCAAACATGCTTTATTTGATCTACCTACACTGGAAACTTACTACAAAAATAATCAACAAGAAAAATAAATGAGTACTTTAGTGCTTTTTTTTATATCTATATCCAGCCACCATAATAAACCTGTAAATAGCTTTGAGAACTACAATTTTCCAGAGTGCTATATTCATGGAAAGGAAATGAAGCATAATAAATATTTAGGTTTTATATTTTAAGAAGTATAATAAATGAAAATTGACTGGAAAAATTTGCCAACATTTTAAAACTTGTTACATTGTGTTACAATAACATGTTTTCCCTAGCCCCTCGGAATAGAATGACATATAATTGTCATTGAAGTGTACTTGAGAATTTATGCTATTTCTGCCATGACCTGGTTTACTACTGACGTTTAATGGTAATATTTTTTTTAATGGCAGGGGTAATAAGTTAACAGTTTAATTTCTGAAAATTGGATTAATGGCTCTCAAACTTTCTATTTAAAAAATAAAGTCCTCAGGGAAGACAAACATAACAAGTTATTTTTTTACTAAGTTAGCTTAATAGACAATATTTAACATGCTCTTATGTATTATTAAAGACTAGGGGACCGGTGCACAAAAATTTGTGCACTCAGGAGGTCCCTCAGCCCGGCCTGTGCCCTCTCACAGTCTGGGACCCCTCAGGGGATGTCCACCTGCTGGCGTGCCTGGCCAGCTTGGGTTAGGGGCTGATGGCTGTTTGCAGGCTGGTCAAGCCCCCCAGTGTGGACCCTCACCCCATTGGGATGTGGCCAGCCTGGGTGAGGGGCTTAGGGCTGTTTTCAGGCTGTCCACAGTCATTCAGGGTTTGGGTCCCTATTAGGGTACCTGGCCAGCCTGAGTGTGGGGCTTAGGGCCGTTTTCAGGCTTTCAGGCTGCCCACAGCTCCTATTGACCCAATGTCCCAGCAAGGTTGACTGGAATCAGGTTTCTGGCATTTATTTATCTTCTATAATTGAAACACTATTGCTCTAAGCTAAGGCTTAGGCAGGTAACGAAGCCTCCTGTTTGGTTCAGCTCCATGGCTTCTATAATTGCAACTATGTTGCCTTGAGTAGAGAGGCCCAGCCGGCCTAGGCAGACAGTTTACCCCTTGTGCAATGGAAGCTTCCTGTTTGATCTAGTTCCACGGTTGTTGGCCTTCATCTTGGCTGAGTTAATTTGCATACAGCCGCTCTGATTGGCTGGTGGGCGTGGCTTAGGCATCCCAGAGAAATGGTCAGTTTCAATATTACTCTTTTATTAGAGTAGATGCCCCCCCATACAAACACATACAGACACACACACACACACACACATAGAATCCCATATGTGGCAAAAATATAAGAGCATAAGAAATAGTTTAGGAGAGAGTAAGATGGTGGCTAGCTGGACAGCAGTGAGCAAGAGAGTGTGAAAGAGTGAGGGAGAGAAAGGGGAATGTGTGGATGTGTGAGGTGTGAGTGTGTGTGTCTGTGAGTGAGAGACAATTGTATGCTGAAAGACTTTCAGGGGCAGGCGGACTGGGTTCTCTTAGATGGGAAGCCCTTGCTACATTTGCAAGCACTCCTGGGCAGCCAGCGCTAGCACAGAAACCATGCTATCTTGAAGGGCAGAGCTTCTGTGACTAGGAGTCCAGCCTCACCACCACCCAGACTAGCCTCAGATGAAAACCAAGATCCTACAGCCACTCTGAACAAAGATCTGCTGCCACAGTTACAGATTCACAGACACTGACTCCAGCCATCCAGGCCACAGGCTCCTGTGAGTCCTGGAGTGAGTTCCCCTCCTGCCTACCTGCCCTGCAGCCCAAGTCTCTCTCTTAAGCTGCCTCTTGACTATCAGCATGCACGACAGCCATTTCTCCTGCACACCTAACCCAGCTGGCTCCTGACTGTTGGTGCATACAACTCTAGCCCGCCATATCTACTAAGCACCCAACCCGGATCCTGACTGTAAGCACATATAGTTTTCATTGGCCATGTCTCCCCGGTACCTGGCCCAGTGCCTGACTATCCATGCATGCTGGCTGCATCACCTGGGCACCCTAGTCAGTCCCTGACTGTCGGTGTGCACAGCTAATGCCAGCCAACAGTGGCCAAAGGTCCCAAAACTCTGAACCAGCCCCTGACTGTTCATGTGCATGACACTCCTGCCAAGCCCAATGCTGCAGCTCAGGCACTGTGCAACTTAGCACCTGGACCCCTCAGCAACAGAAAAATGGGGAGACAAAAAAGCAACCCCAAAGGAAAGGAAAGAAGGATTTGCTCCCTCTCCCCCGCAAAAAAAAAAAAAAAAAAAAGAACTAAATTAAATGGAAGCATGCAAAATGTCAGAAAAAGAATTCAGAGTAATGGTCATACAGTTCATAAACCAGATGGATGAAAAAACCAACAACTTATGTAAGAATCAAGATGAAATCAAAAGTGAAACAACTACAATAAGCAGACAATGGAAGGTTTCAACAGTAGCCTAAAAGAAGCAGGGAACCAAATTAGGGAGCTAGAAGATAGGGAAGAGTAATAAGCCCAATCTGGATAGCAATTGGAGAAAACAATTAGAAAGCAGCAAGAGAGCATGAGAGCTTTGGGATAACATGAAACAAAGTAACATATGTATAATCGGGGTGCAAGAACAAGAACAGCAAGGATTAGAGAACCTATTTGAAGAAATAATGACAGAAAAATCTCCTAACATGAGGAAGAAAAAAGTCACAAAAGCACAGAGTCCCAAACAAGAAAAAAACAAAAAGACCCACCAAAGACACATCATAATTCCATGGCAACCATTAATGACAAAGAGAGAGTCTTAAAGCTATGAGAGACAGAGAGTTACCTACAAAGGATCTCCCGTTAGATTACCAAATAATTTCTCAACAGAACCACTTCAGGCCAGGAGGGAAGGGAATGAAGTATACAAAGTAATGCAAGGCAAGGGACTGAATCCAAGAATACTCTATCCAGCAAGGCTATTGTTAAAAATTGAATGGGAATTCAGTAGCTTCACAGACAAAAAAAAAAAGGCTAAGAGATTTTATCACTACCAAGCCACTAATGCAAGACATGCTAAAAGGACTGTTGTAAAAAGAAAAAAAAGAAAGAAGGAACACAGGCACAAAAAATTGAAAATGGCTACAAACAAGTACCTATCAATAATAACTTTAAAAGTAAATAGACTAAATGTTCTAATCAAAAGACAGTGAGTGCATAAATGAATAAGAAAACATGACCCATACATATGCTGTCTACAAGTGACCCACCTCAGAACAAGAGACTCACACAGACTTAAAGTGAAGGGATGGAAAAATATCTTTAAGGCAAAAGGAATAAAAAAACAAAACAAACAAACAAACAAAAAACAACAAAAGCTGGGATAGCAATACTTATATTTGACAAAATAGACCTCAAAATGAAGGCCATAATAAGAGATAAGGAAGGCCACTTCATAATACTAAAGGGATTGAGACAAAAAGAGGATATAACTCTGATAAACATATATGCATCCAATGCAGGAGCACCCAAATACATAAAAAAAAAAAAAAAAAAAAAACTTCCGGAAGATATAAAGGGAGAGATTAGCAGCAATATAATCATAGTATTCAATCATAGGACTTCAATACTCCACTGACATCACTGGATAAATTCTCCAGACAAAAAATCATCAAAGAAACAGCAATCCTAAATGACTCACTAGATCAGATGGACTTGCTAGTAATTGACATCTTCAGAACATTTCACCCCCCAAGCAACAGAATATACATTCTTCTCAAGTGCACATGGGACACTTTCAACAATAGACCACAATATTGGATCACAGAAAAAGTCTCCAAATTCAAGAAGACTGAAATCATATCAAGCATCTTCTCAGAAAACAATGGTATACTATTAGTAATTAGCAAAACAATTTAAAAAATTCAAACACTTGAAGGCTGAATAGCATGCTATGAAACAATGTGGATTACCAAAGAGATCAAAGAATAAATTAAAAATATCTTGCAAATGAATGACTATGAAAACACAACAATCCAAAATCTATGGGACACAGTGAAAGCAGTCCTGAGAGGGAAGTTCATAGCATTACAGGCCTACCTCAAAATACAAACAAACAAAAATCTGGTAATAAATTATCTAACTCTACAACTTAAAGAATTAGAAAGAGAGCAACAAGAAAAGCCTGGAATGAGCAGAAGGATGGAGATAATAAAGATCAGAGAGGACATAAATGACATAGAGACCAGAAAAAATAAAATAAAAATACAAAAGATCAATAAGCCCTGGCCAGTTTGACTCAGTGGATAGAATGTCACCTGCAAACTCAAGGGTCTCAGGTTCAATTCAGGTCAAGGTCATGTGCCTTGGTTATGAGCACATACCCAGTAGGGAGTGGGCAGGAGGTAGCTTATTAATGTTTCTCTCTCATCTATATTTCTAACTTTCTATCCTTCTCTCTTCTTCTCTGTAAAAAAATAAAAAATATATATATTTTTAAAATCAATAAAACCAAGAGCTGGTTCTTTGAAAGGATAAACAAGATTGATGAACCTCTAGCCAGGTTCACCAAGAAAAAAAAAAGAGAGAGGACCTAAATAAAAATAAAAAATGAAAGAGTGAAATAACAACAGGCCCCACAAATACAAAGGATTGTAAAAAAAAATAATATAACAACTCTACCAACAAACTAAACAATCTAGAGGAAATGGACATATTCCTAGAAAAATATGATCTTCCAAACATAACCAAAAAGAATATATAAGACTCAATAGGCTGATAACTACTGGTGAAATTAAGGCAGTAGTCAAAAAACTTCCAGCAAACAAAAGCCCTGGGTCAGATGGCTTCATAGGGGAGATTACCAAACATTCAAGAAGTAAAACTTATTCTCCTCAGATGATTCCAAAACATTCAAGAGGAAGGCACACTTCTAAGCCCTTTCTATGAAGCCTGCATAACCCTAATCCTTAAAACAGATAAAGACACTACAAAAAGTGACAATTACAGGCCAATATCTGATGAACATTGATGCTAAAACCTTTTCATTTTAAAAATCTAAGATGATATTTCTAATAGACTATATTGAAAATATTTCCTCAATCAAAACCTCCCCAGCATATATATTCCTTTTTATCATGATCTGAAAGCAAAGGAATAAACCAGAAACAACATTATCTTTTCACCAGGGTATGGAATGGCTTAGCTGAAATAAATCTATAATTAAATGAAGTGCTTTCATTGACACAATTAGAAAAAACTATTATTTTTAAGATATCACTTTAATATTGGCTTCTATGTCTTTTTCTAACTCACTAGGATTGAGTATTAATTTGTATATATATTCCATTAATTCTCTGTGTCATGTGCTTTGAAAAAGTAATGAAAGTTAAATAATGAAAACTGATATGCCTAGTTTTGGTCACAAAGTATTACAGAACTGTATGTAGTACTCCAGTTATATAATTGCTTAATTCTACTCAAATAAAAAGATGACATATTAAACTCAATAATTCAAAGGAAAAATATAATTGAATCTCTTCCGAAATTATAATGCTGTCAGAGATAAAGTTTATACAGAGCAGTGGATTTTAAATATGACATTTGATGAATGTCATAGTCACCTAAGTTGATTGAAATAGGGACTTCCTGGGCCATTTTGCCTGCCTTAGATTCCAACGCAATCATTTTGCAATGAGATCCAGAAATCTGAATTTGAAAATGCTCTGTAGGTGTTTGAGTGCTTATCTATATACTGATATCAGGAAGCCTTTACTCTACTAGGTGGCAGTAAAGTTTCTAACAGATATTCCTTATAAGACATAAGAGAAAGAGCTAAGATCATACTGTGTTTCTATAATCTAATATAATAAAAGAGTAATATGCAAATTAACCCTCACTCCGTTACACCCACAAGCCATGCCCACAAGCCACACCCACCAGCCAATCAGGAGTAAATATGCAAATTAACTCAACGAAGATGGCAGCAGCCACAGAGCTGGAGTTTCCCCGGGCAATGGAGGAAACCAGGGCCCTGTGGGCCCTTAGCTCTACTCAAAGCTACAAAGTTTCAATTATAGAAGTTAAATAAATCGCAGATAGCTGCTTCCAGCCAGGCATCCCAATAGGGACCTGGACCCTGAAGGGGCTGTGGGCAGCCTAAAACGGCCATCATCCCCTCACCCAGGCTGGCCAGGCATGCCAGCAGGTGGACATCCCCTGAGGGGTCCCAGGCTGCAAGAGGGCATAGGCCAGGCTGAGGGACCCCCCTGAGTGCATAAATTTTTGTGCACCGGGCCTCTAGTCTACATATATAAAAGGCTAAGTGACCATCTGACCATCTGACCAGTAGCTATGACACACAATGATCACCAGACGGCAGACATTTATGCAAGAGCTGCCAGCTGCAATCACTTGGCAATGGCGGTTCTAAGGTGACACATCCCGGAACCAGAGAGGAGGGAGCCTGTTCTGCTGTGTGTCACCTAAGAACCGCCCTCTCGCGATCCAGTACCCCTCAGGGGATGTCGGAGAGCTGGGTTTTGCTGGATCCCTGCATCCCAGGCTGAGGGATCCCACCTGCTGGAGGCACATTGCTCACTCTGTAGATGCCCTTTGAGCCACAGTGCCACCCCAGGTGTGGCTGGCCAGGAAGGGACCACGGGAGATTTTCTCCAGGGTGTGTTCAGCCCATCTCCCCTAGTCCCACCCTACTGGCCACCTTCTAATTAATTTCCTTTCAATATGCACAAATTCATGCACTGGGGCACTAGTCCTATATAATAAAAGCCTAATATGCTAAGTGTCCAATAGCTCAGTCATACATTCAACCAATCAAAACATAATATGCTAATAATATGCTAAGGCCACTCAATAGCTCACTATGATGTGCACTGACCACCAGGGAACAGACACTCCTACTGGTAGGTTAGCTTGCTGCTGGGGTCCGGTGGAGGTGGATCAGAACTGAGTGAGAGGGATTGGACATTCCCTGGAGCCCTCCAGCAGTCCTTCCCTGGATGGCCAACCTCCCGCATCTCTCCTAGCCCTGATTGTGCACTGTGGAGTCCCTCAGCCTGGCCTGCACCCTCTCAAAATCCAGAACTCCTGAGGGGATGTTGGAAAGCCAATTTTGGCCTGATCCTGCAGGCCATGCCGAGGGACCCCACTAGTGCACAAATTCCTGCACTGGGCCTCTGGTATAACAATATTATGCAGCTTTTAAAATGTGCATTTTTAGTCTTTGCCAACTATCTTTCTCGTGCCATTCCAGAATCCTCTGCCTTGGTAGATAAGTTTGTTGCCTTCCAAGGCTCTATTTAGTGAAAGGGTTTATGAAAAGTTGGTTAAAAAAGAATTCCTGAATCAAAAATTTAAAACAGAATAAACTCTACCTCTGCTTTGTGATCTCTTACATCATCAGAATTATACTGCATAACCAAAGTCCTCATAAAATGTCAAACTCAAATTATTAAATATCTTACTCATTTTTTTTTGACAGGGTGCTGAATAAAAGATAAATATCAGACTTTCTGGATAAGGTAAGGAACTTTTCTGAATGTTTGAAAACTAGATATTATTTTAGGAATTCAAACACCAGTTATAAAATAATTTGAGTTAGTAAAGTTAGCCTCTATTTTTGCCTGCATGTGTGGCACATTGCTTCGTTTCTTGCTCATTTTCCAATGTTAAATGTGTGCTGTCTCAGTAATTTTATTTGGACACATACAGATCAGAGTGAGAAGCTCTGTGTGATGCTTGTTACCAGGTTCTTTTCCTAAAGTCTGGTTTTCAGAGAATTATGTTTAGAAAGACATAATTATCTCTATGAAGGAAGAGTCTTATTTGTGTATTTTTTCATTTTTGTGTTTTCCCATAGTAAAATGATATGAAAGAAATAAACTTTCAGTTGTTTAACAAGGAGGTATATTTGGTAACGGGAGCTGAGCCAGGATCAACCTCATCCAGGAAAGCAAAACTGTTCTCAAATAGGTAGTCCTCAAACAAAGAATAATTCAAACACTGTGTTAGTATACATACCCCTGGGCTGCGGGAGAGATAGGGCACAGTAGTGACTAGCCAGGGCATGGCTTTGAAGGAAGTCTTGCTTATATAGCTGGATTATATTTCATCCTGAACATAGCAGAAATGAATTCATTTTCATTGAAACATATTCATTACCCCACCTTTTTTATTCATTTTAGTGTTGTTTTTTTCTGAAGCTGTATACCTAATTAATGATACAAGGGCATTATTTTAGTTTAAAAAGTGGATGAGAGGATTCACAGTCAGCCCAAGTAGGTAATCTAAAATTTGAGTTAAAACCAGCATAATAAAATAGCTCAGTTATTAACACAAAGGCAGCACTAGTCCCTTTGCATTTTTTGTTGGTCTAGCAATATCAAAGAAGATATGCATTAAGAGAGAAGAAATAGATAAAAAATGTTAAGAGACAGAATCAACATAAAGTGTGCTGTGAAACATATACAAGTATGTAAATGATCTCTATAAATAAAAATGTAAATGTTTATTTGTTCAAAAATCTCAAATCTCTGAAAGTTCTTCACCAATTGCTTTGAAATTTTGACACAACATAGCATTCAAATACATGCATGTTTTTACATACCTACATTATGTAGATGTCACACCTGTGACAGGTAAAAACATACTTTTTTTGAAAAAAACAGGTAAAAACATGCTTTTTTTGAAAAACAGCGCTATCTGTTGGACGTAAAAGCAACACATGCTACAAACTTAACAATATTATTCAGTCTAACATTCAAAGCCAGGCAGTCACATACAAGTTCGTCAACACTGTTGTGGAAACAGATGAAGCATTTAATTATCCAACAGAATTTTGGAATTCACTCAATCTGCCAGGGATGGAATTCAATCAGTGTGCCAATTATCATGTTGCAAAATATCAACCAGCACAGGGCTGGGCCTCGGGCCAGGGCTGGGCTGGGGCTCAGGGTGCAGGTGGCCACTGCAGTCCCTCCCACACCGGCAGCCAAGGGCTCACAGGAAGTGTGGCAGGCGAGGGCAGGGGAGCTTCCTCAGCTCCTTTTTCCTCTGGCTTTTGGGTGGCGTGGGGAGGGTCTCTGCAGGCGGGAGTCAGGAGTGGCTGGGCCGCTTCAGGTGCAGGGCGTGAGGCACAGGCTGCCTGTGGGGAGCAGAAGTGCAGGCCAGCGCTGGGGGGCCCAGGCTGCAGAGGCGCACGTGTGCAAGGCCAGACCAGCCAGGCAGTGCAGGGGCAGCGGCGTGCCAGAGGTAGCTGCCCGGGAGGGCGCATTGTATACCCACAAGCATTGTGCAATTAAACATGTTAGAAATGTGCGCTTTCTCTTTTCTTTCTTTTCCATTTAACCAGACTGAGCCACAGCAACGTGTGGCCGGGTACAGCTAGTTATATACAAACTACAATGTCATAGTTTCACAAATGTGAGCTAAGGATTAGTAGGCCTCCATATTTATAGGTAAATTATCAAAAATAAACTTATTTTCTACAAAAAAAGTGATAAAATAATGAACTCTTATTTTGGTATAATGTCTGGACCATTTTATTGGCTTTAAAAAATATTGTCATATTAGGAAACTCAAATGTCATCTATTGAGTTAAGTCATCTATTGAACTGGCCATGCAGTTTGATTTTTCATGGCTTATCATAATTTGAAAACAATAGATAATAGGAATTTAATCATGTGTATGATTATTATGAGCAAATTTGTGAGACAGATTTGATTTGGGGAGGCAACATGCCTAGTTAAAAAGCTACCATGCCTAATAATCCTTACAGTTATGAATAAAGTTCCAGTAAGTGTCTCAGAAGCAGAATCTGTTCATAATTTCTGGAAAAGTTTTCTTCACTGACATAGGAATGGCCATCTCATGGTTGCAGCCAACTTCTCATTGTTGCCTGCAATGCATGCATGTGGCTCAAGGAGAATTGGCCTCTGTGCCAACAGAAGGCAAACTTGAAGACAGAACAAAGATTATAAATAGCGGAACTGAAAGAGTGAGGGAGTCAAGCGTCCAGTGTGATCTTTGAGCCATCACACCAATGTAGTCTGTGTGACTGACATTGTGTTGGCAGTAAATTTTCATTATTATTGATTAATGAACAAAACCAGAAAAAATACCTCTGCCCTTTTATTAATCACTAAAATGTATTCAGCAATGCCCTTCACATAAAAAAATCTTATTTTTTGATTTAAATATATCTTCTTTCTGATTATATTTATTTCCATTTAAATAACAGGAGGCCAAATGTTACATAAGTTAAATAATCTTCCCAGTACCCCTTTTAGGCTAGAATGAAGTTTTAATTATCATTAGTTTTAATTTCTGGTAAGCAATAATAAGAAATTGAGCTAAATGTAAAAAAAAAAATGTAGAAACAGTCGTTCAAACATTAAAACCAAAACAGAAAACCTGGCAGTCACACAGCACTAGGAAGTCAACAGTTGGAGTTCAGGAAATAATAAGGAAGAGTGACTGGTTAGCATCCCACTTTCAGCAGACACCCCAGAAGTGTCCCACCTAACTTAAAAGCAAACATGAAATAGATCAGCCTCAACTGAATCAAGTGATTTGCCCATGAATTTCTGATTGCCATCAATTAAATAAAAGTAATTAGTTCCAATAGAAAATAGGGTCAAATGATTGAAAACCAAGAAAATAATTAAGCAATCAACTCCTCATAGCTTATGTAGATATTCGAATTATCAGACAACAGCTTCAAAATGATTATAGTTATTACATTCAACATGAATAAAATATATAAAATTTCAACCAAGAACTGGAATTTAAAAATGCATATGTATTATGTAAAAAAAATCTAGACTTAAAAATTTTGATAATTGAATAAAGAATTCAATATAGGAATAAAAGAAGCTTGATGTTGCAGAAGAGAGGATTACTATCCAATCTTCTTTTAAGAGCAATCTATTCAATTAAGCAAAGACTAGCCATCTTGAAAAATGGAGATAAAAAGAGAAGTACATTTAATTAAAGTCTTAGAAAGAGAGAAAATAATAGGCAGAATCAAAATTCAAATAGATACAGGTCAATAATGTCCCAAATCTGACAAACAATATAATAAGAAACATTTAAGAAGCTATGGAATTTCAAATGCAAGGAAGGTCTATCCATTTCATAGGAAACTGTTGAGAATGAAATACAAAGATAAAATATTTTGAAGGAGCCTGAGGGAAAGACATATTGCCTTTAAGGGAACTATATAAAACTGACAGCTGACCCTTTCTTAATAATCATCAAATATACAACAAATATAACTTTCAATGTAGTAAAAATTAAAGGATAATGTTTTCATATCTGCCAGATATTACATACCCACACACATACATGTGTGTGTATATACATATACATATATGTATGTATATATACATAACATGTATGTGTATTTGTGGGTATATGTATATTTGCATACAAATATATAGATGCACATGTATACATGCATGTACACAAACATGTGAGTATGCATACATATACTTAATGTGTACATATATGTAGGTATACATACATATATCTAAACAATTGTAGGTATATACACACATACCAAAAAAAATTAAAGTAAAGAAGAGAATAAAGAAAAAGAAAGAAACTAGATCATTACCTCACTAATGCAGAATAATTAATTTCAACAGGTCTTAGGCCCAAATGTAAAAGGTATACAATAAAACTTTTAGAAGGTAATATAAAATATTTTCATGACCTTGTGGTAGTAAATATATGTTACCAAGAAACAAGAAGCGCTCACATACATGTTGTAAATGGCAGTATTTTATTTTTTCTTATGGTTGACTGGTATTCCGTTCCATATAATACCTTCAATTTTTTACTAGAGGCCCGGTTCGTAAGAGTTGTGTACTTGGTGAGGGGCTCCCCAGCTGGGCCTGCGCCCTCTTGCAGTCCCGGATCTCTTGGGGAATGTGCACCTGCTGGCTTAGGCCTGATCCCTAAGATGGCAGTCAGAATTCCCTCTCACAGCCCCAGGGCTCTCACAGTCTGGGACCCTTAGCCCCTTATCGCCCACCTGTAGGAGAGGCGGGAGAGGCTCTCACCACCGCCACTGGGCTTGCCAGCTTTGAGCCCAGCTCTGGCTGAGTGGCACTCCCCCTATGGGAGCACAATTACCACTAGGGGGCAGCTCCTGCATTGAGAGTCTGCCCCCTGATGGTCAGTGTGCATCATAGCAACTGGCTGTTCAACCTTTTGGTCAATTTGCATATTACTCTTTTATCATATAGTATGCCTTTTTTCCTCTTTGTCTTGTATTTACATCTGGTCTTCTTATTAGCTAGAGATTCTATCTTTTTCTAAGGAAATATTGAGGGACTGTTAAATCCACTTAAAGTGACAAAATTATAATGAGGTCAGACTGGTCAGTCCATGGACTTCTTTCTGAAAGCAATTCCGTTACACAGTCTTTAATGAAATGCTATTTTATTTAGTGAAAATCTCTAAACTTATAAGTTTACTGACACATTACTTATTAATTTTTATAGCCAAAGTATTTCCAGTTATTCTTTTTCTTTCAGACCAAAGTGCTCAGTTACAGGAGTATAAACAAAATTCTGCTTATTCAGTAAAAGGGTACCCTTTGGAATACTTATTCCTGCTATAGAGCCACAAATCTGTAATATCTGTTCTCCTTGGTATTAGTCATCTTTTTGTCCTTTTCATATAATTATATTCTAAGCATATCTAATATATATATATATATATATATATATATATATATATATATATACATATAGTGATGCACTGCCAAACAAGTCATCTTGTTATTAGTTCATAATATATTTTTGTATGTTCAAGTACAATGCTTTCATTTACAATGTGTAAATGTCTATTCTAGGCACTTCACATTATCTTAATATCTCCTCACAAGCAATCATAGAGTTGAGTATTAATCTATCCTTTTCACAAATGAGGAAAAAGAGACTAACAACAATATTCAAATTGCATAAATTTACACATATTCAACTCTGTTTCTGTATCACTATGAGTGATATCCACACTTTTTCTGTCACTGCTGATCATATATACATCATATATGTTAGAAGAATGTGTTACATGATTAATGCTAAGCCCCGATGGCAGTTTATTTGAATCATATATGAATAGTAGATGATGTAGAAAACAGCATTTATAATTCATAATAGTAATGTAAGTGTGAAAGCAATAAGATAATATTAATAATAAAATATTACTTTATTTTTCTTTTAAGACTTGTTTTCATAAATCTGCATGCAAAAAAAAAAAGCAAGTTGTTTTTTCTAAGTCAGAATTCCAGCATGAATACAGACTAACATCTGGCTATAATGGCATATTTTTTTTGAGAAAACAAAAGCATTATTTACCTTAAAAATCTCATCTGGACAAACTTTCCTGGGAAAAGTAATTATGCAAAGCCTACTTTCCTGCTGAAGCATTTTACCTTTATCTGTGCGATTTGTTTTCGTTAACAGGACAGATGAACTATTGTCTTAGCCATACATTGTTACCAACATTTCAAATTCTGTCCTAAAGAATATATATCACAATTACTTCATTATTTTTTTGTATTTTTAGGTAAAAAGTTTCATTGAGACATACATATTCAGAAAAGGGCAAACTCATAAGTGAATAACTAAGTGAATTTTTAAACGTATCTCTTTAATTAGGTAACCTTAACAGAAAAAAAAAAAATATTTTGTACCTCTTCCTAGTAATTATTTCTAGTCTACCCTTAAATAATTAGGAAATTGACATCGATTGCTGTAAATTAGTTTTGACCATATTTGAAGCCAACAAAAATGGAACCATATAAGACATATTCTTTATTTGTGACATCTTTTTTTTTTCAACACTGTTCTTAAGACATTAACCCATGCTGTTGTGTATGGCAATAGTTTAATTTTCATTGATATACTGTATTATGTAAATATTCCAAACATATTTATTCATTTTACCTTTAGTTTAGGCTATTGCAAAGAGAACTCATGTCAACAATCTAATGTTCAATTTTTAATGGCATATGCATGAACTTTTTTGAGTATGAAACAAGGAATGTAGTTGTTGGGTCATGGGGTAAGTACATTTTTAATTTTAGTATATAATGTCACATCTTCATGTGCCAATTTGCCAACCTTTAAGCAGTACATGTGTTCCACTTGTTCTACATTCTCCCAAAATCTGGGAAAAAAATGTTTTATACATTTTACTTAATATAATGCACATGTATTTTTCTGATGAGAAATAAGGTTGAGCACTCATATGGTATTTTCCACTTGAATATCATTCTTTGCAGAGTACCTGTACAAATATTTTTTTTGCCATTATATATTAGATTGTTATTTTCTTATTAATTTTAACAGTATATTTACAAATTTATTGTAAATGTTATTACAGCATATTTGACATACATTGAATTGTGCATATTTAAAGTCTGCAGTTTTATTAGATTTGACATATGTATACACTCATAAAACCAGCAAGACAATCAAGATAATGAACTTATCTGTTACCCACAAGTTTTCTTATGACCCTTGCTATTCGTCACCAATTTCTACTACCCCACTTTTCAAGTTTCCAGGTGGCAACTGATCTGTTTTCTGTCAGTACAAATTAGTTTGCACTTTTAGAACTTAGTTTGAATGAAATCGTACAGTACATACTTGTTTTGTTTAGCTTCTCTTACTCAGCATAATTCCATGGAGATTCATCTGTATCAGTGCACATATCAACAGTCATTGTTATAAGGAAGTTGTGTCATTGGTATAGATTTTTGGTTTTGCAAGATGAATATGTTCTGGATATGATTGCACAATAATGTGAATATACTTACACTACACAACTGTACACTTAGAAAAGGTTGAGATGATAAATTTTGTTAACGCCTTTTAGCACAAAAATAAAATAAAATAAAAATATTGGTTTTGTTTTGTTTTTAGCTCAGACAATTGATGAATTTTACTAAAATAAGGAAGATTAGGAAAAGGTTATATTTGTAAGGACTTGGAAGAATCAATTGTTCTCTTTTGGTCATGTTTGAATTTTAAAATCCCTGTTTAAGAGTGAAGAATTGAGATCAGTAAACAGACAGAGAATCACCAGAGGTTAGACTGCAGATGTTAATTTGGTATTCAAAAGGGTATCAATAATATACAAAACCATGGATCTGAAGGGAATATCTAAAGGGAAAGTGTCCATTGAGAAGAGGAGGGACTGCAGGACAAGTTAAGGAGCCTTTCAAACACATTATTCAGGCACAGGAGGAGGAGCCAGCAAATGAACCCGGAATTGAAAGGCTTGCAAGTCATGGGGAACATCATAAGAATGTGACAACACCAATGCCAACAGAAAACAATGTTATAGGAAGAAATTGCTCATTTGAGTTCAGACACTATTAGGAGATAAGGGAAGATGATATTTATTTTAATGTCTTGATGGGTATGGAATATCCGCAAGTGTTAATTGAGAAGGAATTGGAAAGTGAGAAAGTAAAACTTTTGTTACTTTCCAATAAAGAAATATGGTGACAAAAGGAAAAATGGGGTGGTGGGCATTATTTTTTAAACAGGGACATATTAAAGCAAGGTTTTAAACTGCTGAGAATGATTCAGTGCAGAAGGAGTAACTGATGGGATGAGGAGAATCAGCATAATATGTTTCTTGAATCCATAAAAGGGTACATGGGTGAAGTTTGGTAGGTAGTGGAGAGGATTGGGAGAGTTAGAAGCTTCTGTACAGTGGCTACTATTTTCTCAGAGAAGAAAACTTTAGGCAATCCCATTCATTGTAATTAGGGAGATTGAAAATAACATACAGAAAAGGAAGATACTTACCTTGTTCACTAAATATCCCAAACCTAACAAATGTTCTCTCATGTAGCAGATACTAATAGGCAATTCTAAAATATGAAAAGTATTACAAATAAAATCATAAATAATTATCTTTTCAAAGTTCATTTGCAAATTATTTCTAAAATCATTAGGCCTAGAAAGATACTTTTTGTTTTCTTAATCTACTGCAGCACCAAACACATAAAAAAGTTCTCTAGATATTTATTCCAAATTCAAATCAGCAAGCTAAATAGAAAAAAAAACTCTTTAAAAATATTAGGTATATTATTTTAGTAGAAATGGTTTCAGGACACAGTAGAACACCAAAGGCCCTACAGTTAAGAATTTAGTATTGTGATTTGTCAAATCACTTGTTCTTTCTGAGCCTTAGTTTCCTCACTTGTAAAATGGAGAGCAAAAATACCCTCTTCACTACTCTAATGAAAGAAGTAAATAAGAACGTCTTAGTGGAAAATTTTAGGAAGACACATGTTATGCAACAGGGAGTAAGATTTAACTGGCATTGTCTTTGAAAAAAAGAGTATGTAGGGATTCTTTCTCTGCACCCTGCCTCTCTAATAATATAACCAGATTAGTTTTCTGTATCCTTAGAAGAATGTTATGTATATATCATCTATAATAATAAAAGCCTAATATGCAAATAGACTGAAAGGCAGAATGACTGGTGAAACAACCAGTCACTATGACCACCAGGGGGCAGACGCTCAATGCAGGAGCTGCCCCCATCCTGCAGGCCCCAGGCCAGCCAAGGCAGGTGCCTGCAGGGCCTCCACGATCGGCTCTGATCACTGGCCAGGCCTGGGGGCTCTACACATGCATGAATTTCATGCACTGGGCCTCTAGTCCTATATAATAAAAGTCTAATGTGCAAATTGTCACCTCCGGCAGTCATTCAACCAGGAGACTGGGATTTTGACTGCTCGCTATGGTATACACTGACCACCAGAGGGCCTGGCCCCGATTGATCACTCACAGGCGGGATGGTGGAGCTGATGAGGGAGCAGTGCCAGGCCAAGGTGAAGTGCCAGGTGGGGCTGAAGAACTATGAGGCTGAGGGTGTGAGCTGGGCCTGATCTTTACAGGCCACCCTCTGGTGCACGAATTCATGCATCAGGCCTCTAGTATCTAATAAAGAGGAAATATGATAATTGACTCTCACATCATTGCAAAGATGGCAGTGCCCATATCCAATAAGGAGGGCATATGCTAATAGACTGCCATACCCTCAAATATAGCAGCACCCACAGCCAATAAGGAGGGAATATGCTAATTGACTGTCACACCCTCAAAGATGGTGACGCCCGCAGCCACAAGATGGTGGTGCCCATTCCCTTCAGCCTGGCCTTGTCGCATGCCTGTCTCCAGAGTCCCCTATATCCTTCATCTCCCCAGCTTGCCAGGGCCAGCCCAAGGCACAGGCAAGCCTCACATGGCAACTGCCTAGCCACCCAGGGGTGCCTGAGGCTCTGATAACCAGGGCCAGTAGAGGCTTGCACTGCCAGCAATGGCAGCAGCAGAGGTGTGATTGGGGCATCACCTTCCCCCAATCATCAGGTCACCTCCTGCCCCTGAGGGCTCCTGGACTGTGAGAGGGGGCAGACCAGGCTGAGGAATCCCCTCCTCATGCACTGGGCCTCTAGTGTATATATCTATCTATATCTATATCTATATCTATATCATCTATATCATTATCTATATCTATATCTATATCTATATCTATATCTATATCTATATCTATCTACATCTATCTACATCTATATCTATATCACCTATATCTATATCTAGTATTATATTCTCAAATACAATCAAAATCTTTAAATGGTACTGAGATCCACAAATATAAACATGGAATGTTCAGTATTCAAGATTTTAGGTTATTTTTTAAAAATATATTTGTATTGATTTCTGAGAAGAAGGGTCAGGGAGAGACAGAAACATCAATGATGAAAGATAATCATTGATTGGCTGCCTCCTTCACATCTCACACTGGGGATCTACCCACTTCTGGGGTATATGCACTGGCAGGATTCAAAACCTGACCTCCTGGTACATAGTTTGAAGCTCAGCCACTAAGCCACGCCAGCCAGGTGGTTGTACGTTATTTTAATGTTATTAAAATATTTCTTTAAAAGGTTCAGTAATATAAAAAAGTTTTACACTTGTCAAAATCTAAATGTGTACTTCTTCCAGGAGACATATCTCATAAGTTGTCATAATTTACAATTTTCAAGATTTACAGAACCATAATTTGTATAGTCATAAATTATTTTATTATTCTTGTTTGATTTGTATAATGAAAAAATAAATTTCAGATTAAAAATGAAACACACACGCACAAACTTCCATGCATTTAATACTTTTTTCAAACAGTGTCACTACTGATAATGGCTCAGCAGGCTTTATACCCATGGGGGAAAAGGCAGATTACATGTAGTTCTAAGATCGATGTACTGCTCAGATCATTATAAGAAGTTACGCAATTTGAGACTGTTTTTCACTGAGGCTTATTTTTTGATCTAGCATTCACATATTCTTGGTAACAGGAATATGCCACTCACAGTTAAAATCAGTTACTGCTCCCATAAAAATTGAATGTTTAAAAATAAGAAAAAAAAGCTCAGGCTATGTGACCCTTTCATTGCTCCCATAAAAATTAAAAGATGTGATTGTGTTTGAACCCTTTTGAAGGTTTGGGCAAGGGAACAGTGGAATATTTAACGAGACTGAGAACTCCAGCACAGTTGGTCTCAGACTTTAGGGTGTGTGTAGGCATTATTGATGTGGCTTCTGCACAGAGATGTGCTATGTTCACTTGACTTTTATCAAATAGTGGATAAAAGAGACTCCATCATGATAATTGTTAGCTTATAACTAGTGGACTGACTATTGTTAAATTTTGAAATAAAGCTATACGGATGTCAAGTAAATGTATTTATCAATGTTGTCTTGATTGAAAATGTTTTTGTTGTTGTTGTTTTTTGTTTTTGTCCTGAATCACACTTTCAGAACCCAAGAGTTAGACATAGAAGTAGAGCTGGAACTCACAAATGTTTTTTTAACAATATTAACTTCAGCATTAAATAGAGAAAGCAAACAAACAGTAAGCAATGAAAGTAGAAATGTGAAATCGGTCTGTTTGGAAAAGTCTACGAGGGTAACAGTGTCTAAATTCAACATGCAAGAGTCGTCATGATGAATGTTTACAACACTTTTTTTGAGAGCCAATTATATCGGAGTTTTTGTTTTTGTTTTTGTTTTGTGTGTGTGTGTGTGTGTGTGTGTGTGTGTGTGTGTGTGTGTGTGTGTGTGCAGGGACTGGAGATCAGCCAGATCAGTTGTATGCACAAAGCCGATTTGGTTCTCCCTTTTCAAACAAGAGCTGCAAAAAACATTAGAGCAAGGTTGAAGCTTTATTCCTCTCTGGTAAGTGAAGCCTTCTTTTTCTTTGCAACAGTGAGAGTTTGATAAAAAAAAAAATCCTTTTAAACCATAATGTGGTCAGGGAGCAGAGAAGCTGTTCTATATTACAAGTTATAAACTGTTTTTCTTTTCTTTTGAACATTTTTTTCCATAATGCTTTTGGGTGTGTGTCATATAGAAAAATAAAAGTGAAGCAGTAAGTCATATTGCACATATTAAATTTGTATGGGAGTTAGGGGAGTCTTAAACTACACTTCTGTTGAATGAAATGTGGTGTTATTTTATATTTCATACTGTAGAATTCCTGGTCAGGACACAGGGAATAAAGTCAGTACTCTGATCCTTGGCTGAGAGTGAGTCCATATGTTTAAGTTTCCTCCTGACCAATGGCATCATTACTTCCAGTAGCTCTTCTCCATAAAGCTTCAGGAACCCAACCTAGTTTTGCCTTTGGGTTTACTTGTAGACATTTTTGACTACTCTAAACTCTTTATCATTCTAAAAATGATAAAAGAGAAAATCTGAAAATAATAATTCTGGGTGAGTTTGTCTGCATATGTCTTTTTGTCACTTTAGCTCTAAGTAATGTAACAGTGCACACATATTCAAAATATAAGATTTTGTTTTCTGCATAAATTCCTTCAACCTGTAATGTGTTTCAGGATTTAATGTTACTACAAAAATCTCTACCTGTTTTACACTCTACCTAAATTTATGTATGTCTAAAATAGCAAGAAAATACTTATGACTATACACATATGACTATATACAAATATTTGACTTGTATAAAATTAATTTTAGGTAATGGCAGAATTACACATTATTGCACTGTAATTCTTATAGAGATTTATCATTTTTAGTTTCAATTTATATAACTTCATTTTCTTCATAAGTATTTGTGCAGAAATCAGTGATGTGAATACCAAAATACTTTGCAACTAATCAGCTTCAGTTACAGCAAAATCTACTTTTAAAGTTTTTAAAGTAAACTTGCCATTATTCTTTCTTCTTTTCAGAATTTCAATCACATAAGTAATTAAATATTTGTGTTCTATATCTATATTTATTTATATCTATATCTATCTATGAGACTTGAAAATAAATATATTTAGGGATTTACTCCAGAAGAGTATTCCCAGATTCAAAGGTATAAGCAACTCACAATGACAGTCTGATAGGTCACTAATAAATATTCATACCCATTTGATCATTTCAATATATATATATATATATATATATATATATATATATATATATATATTGACTATAGATCTTGCTAATTATTTTCAAGAAAAGGGAGTATGTAACTTACAAAAGAGTTAAAACATATAATATCTGTTCAGATTTTATGACAGTTCAACAAATATGTTTGAAAATAAGTAATTGATATTGCGGTTTTGGCTAAGAACATATAGATAAGAGTATTTTACAGGGTTAGGAAGTCAAGAACAAAAATAAATGTGATGAGAAGTAATTTGTTAGATTTAAAAATAACTCCACCTTTTTATTCATGAGGCTGAAAAACTGTAACCACGGGATATTTTTCCTTTAACCCTCCTTTAAATTATGTGAGCATTTGATACAACCCATTTTAATGTTTCAGCTATGAACATTGTACTGAAATAACTATAAAGACAGCCCTGTTTCTAAAAGAGATTCTGGTATGAAGGTGAGCTGAGGAAAAAATTTTAAAATCCATTGACATTATGTAGTTTCTGCTCCCTTAAAAATATGTGTATTGCCCTTAGGCACATGCAGAAGGCAACAATAGCAAAGTGCTCCAATTCTCTTAGGATCTAACTTTCCAAATTTTGAAGTGAATCTCAGATGAACAAAACATGTGTGCGTATGCGCACACACATGCACAAAACACACACACAAACAAACACACGCATACACACGCACACAGGGTGAGGCTAAAGTAGGTTTACAGTTGTTCATATGAAAAATAATATTATAATTAATAATACAGGAATAAACTGTGTGTTGCATACTCACAACTGTAAATCCACTTTTGCTCCACACTGTATATATAATCATTTTTACCTTTAGAACCTATGAGTGTTTTCACATGTACACTTATACACACGCACGTGCATGTGCACACACACACAGACATACAATTTGAGAACATCGAAAAGAAGGCAAATACAACATCTCCTACCCACAGTGAATAAGACACAGTGGGACACCTTAGACTTTTTCACTTTCAAGCCTTTATTTTTTGCTATTCATGCTAACAATACTGCTTTTTCTATTATCTCATGTCCAGGTTCTGTCTGTTCTTTATGGCTCAGATTAGAGGCCCCTTTATATTGAGATATCTTCCCAGCAAACCTTATGCTCACTCAGGATAAAATTTTCTCTTCCATCTTGGAGCAATCATATCACTTTATTTTTGCATAAAAGGACTAAAATGTAAAAGGAGAAATTTTGAACAAAATTTGTTCCTTCCTGACATAGTTTGAGAAGTCTGCTTTTTAGAAAGTTACTATTTATTAACTTATTGTTTTTAAAATTTTGGAAATTTCCTTTGCCTTCTTTTCCCTTCTGTTTTCTTTTTAAAAAAATCTCTCTCTCTCTCTCTCTCTCTCTCTCTCTCTCTCTCTCTATATATATATATATATATATATATATATATATATATATATATACACACACACACACACACTAGGGGCCTGGTGCACAAAAATTTGTGCACTCAGGAGGTTCTTCAGCCCGACCTGTGCCCTCTCGCAGTCTGGGACCCCTCTAGGGATGTCCACCTGCTGGTGTGGATGATCAGCATGGGTGAGGGGCTGATGGCTATTTGCAGACTGACCAAGCCCCCCCCCAGTGTGGACCCTCACCCCATTGGGGTGTGGCCAGCCTGGGTGATGGGTTGAGGGCCATTTTCAGGCTGCCCACAGTCCCTTCAGGTTTTGGGTCCCTACTGGGGTACCTGGTCAGCCTGGGTGAGGGGCTGATGGATGTTTGCAGGCTGGCCAAGCCCCCCAATGGGATCCCTCACCCCATTGGGGTGTGGCCAGTGTGGGTGACAGGCTGAGGGCTGTTTTGAGGCTTTCAGGCTGCCCACAGCTCCTGTTGATCCAACGTCCCAGCAAGGCTAGCTGGAACGAGGTTTCTGGGGTTTATTTATCTTCTATAATTGATACACTGTTCCTTTAAGCCAAGGCCTAGGCAAGCAACACAGTCTTCTGTTGGCTTCAGATCTGTGGCTTCTATAATTGAGACAAAGTTGCAAATATGTTGTTGCCTGGAGCCAAGAGAAGCCCAGGCGGCCAGCAAACAGTTTTACTCCTGCTGCAACGGAAGCTGCCTGTTTACTCACCTCCGTGACTGCCGGCCTCCATCTTGGCTGGGTTAATTTGCATACAATCACTCTGATTGGATGGTGGGCATGGCTTAGGCATCCAGAATAAACGGTCAATTTCAATATTATGCTTTTATTAGAATATATATATATATATATATATATATATATATATATATAGAGAGAGAGAGAGAGAGAGAGAGAGAGAGAGAGAGAGAGAGAGATTTCAGAGGGAAGGGAGAGGGAGAGAGAGATAGAAACATCAGTGATGAGAGATAATCATTGATTAGCTGCCTCCTGCACACCCCATGCTGGGGATTGAGCCCACAACCCGGGAATGTGCTCTGACCTGAACAGGAATCAAACTATGACCTCCTGGTTCATAGGTTGATGCTAAATCTCTAGGCCATGGCAACTGTGTGACCTCATGCTTTGCTTACAACTGATTATCTTGCCTTTCAATTCATTGTGAAAACCAAAATCATATGGCCAGTTCTGCCATTTTCTTATTATATATTTAACTTTATTTTTATTGTTGACACTATTACAGATGTCTCCATATTCCACAACATTTCTCACCCTTCTCCAGCCCTTGCTCCCCTACCCCCTTTCCTCAGGCCAACATCACACTATGGCCTCTCTCTGTGGGTGATGCATATATGTTCTTTGGCTACTTTCTTCACCTTCTTTCCTCCAGTGTCCCCCACCACCCTCCTCTCTGACATCTGTTAGTCTGTTCCATGTATTCATGCCTCTGGTTCTATCCCTCATAGAAGTCTATAAAACTTACCTTAATCTTCACTTAACACTCTTGTCTTCTCACTTTTTGTAGCGGGAGGAAGCACACATACTTTGAACAATGTTCAATCTCTACTTCTGAATTCTCAGGTATTTGCCTTAATCTGTCAAGTCTTCCTTATTCTTAATCATCAGTTCTGTTTTCCCAATAAAATCCTTTTCATTGCCCCTGACTGGTTTGACTCAGTGGGTGGAGCGTCGGCCTCTGGACTTAAGGGTCCCAGGTTTGATTCTGGCCAAGGGCATGTGCCTTGGTTGCGGGCACATCCCCGGTGGGGAATGTGCAGGAAGCAGCTGATCAATGTTTCTCTCTCATTGATGTTTCTAACTCTCTATCCCTTTCTCTTCCTCTCTGTAAAAAATCAATAAAATATATTTTTTAAATAAATCCTTTTCATTAGAATCTCTCAGTGTTTACTGCAGGTATCTCTGATCCAGAACTAGACCCACTTGTTCCCATTGGATGCTTTTATATTCTTCTGCTACTCTATACACACTTCTCAGAGTTTATTTTTCCAATTAATATTTCCATGGCCTTATTTCTAATTCTCTCCAATCTTACTATACCTTTATGACACTTCCAACCTTTCTCAGGTGGCCACTTGACTTTCAGGTTCATAAATTCACTGTACACTTTTTAGTTCTCATCTTGATTCTCCACAGCATATAAGGGTTGACTATTCTTCTTTGAAACATTATACCTTCGCCATGACCTGCACAGTGGTACTCAGGATCTGAAGGAGGGGCAATACACAAATGAAAATGCTACACAAGAAATAAGAATTTATAAGGCATTGGGAGCCAAGAAGAGCCTCTTTCTTGAAGGGACACCTGGACTTCTCAGTCTGGTTTGCTTTTTATTCACTTGAATACGCATTTGCCCTTTAGCAATGCATATAGGCATACCAAAGGTAAAGTTTAGTAAACAGCAAAAGGATTATCAGGTTAGGGAATTGCTTTGAGCCATCACTATCTCAACACAAACAATCTGTGCTTAGCATGAGCCCTGCTAATGCCCAAGGTCTATTGGCCTTCCACATTCCTTGGTGCTCCGACAGTATTGGCTAGTGGTGGCTTTCCCGCATACCTTTATACATATGTGTGTGTGTATGTATTTAATGGCGAGAAAGAAAGAGAGTGAGGTGTTCAACATAAATCATATGGAAAATACTAAGATACTTTAGGCCTAAAGGGTAAAGTAATACAAGAAACACTTGCCCTAGCTGGTTTGGCTCAGTGGATAGAACATCAGGCTGTGGACTGAAAGGTCCTGGGTTCAATGTTGGTCAAGGGCACATGCCTGGGCTGTGGGCTCAATCCTCAGTAGGGGGTGTGCAGGAGGCAGCTGATCAATTATTCTCTCTCATCATTGATATTCATATCTCTCTCCCTTCCCCTCTGAAATCAATTAAATGTATATAAAGAACAGTACTTTAAGTAACATATTTTATCTACTTAGATATTGGTAAACAGGCTTAAATACATGCTTGATGATATTAATGTATGCATATGAATACTTACCCCTGTCCAAAAGGTAGTAAGAGTACATACAACTGATATATTTGATCATGATATGCATGTCCTTGTTAAGAATTTGACAAGTCACTTTTCTTTGCACTTGAAATGAAATCAAAATTCTTTACTATAGACTCAATGAGTCAATATCCTTCTTGGTCTTGCTTTGGCCATTTCTTATTTATCCAGAACATTTCTCCATACTCACTGTGCTCCAACCACATGGGTGTCTCTGCTAATTCTAGAGCACACCATGGACAAGCGTACCATGAAACGATTACTTTTGCTGTTCCCCTTGCCCAAAGCATTATTCCCCCAGATATCATCATGATCACTCCTCTATTTTCCATATTTACCTCAGAGATCACCTCCTCAGAATGACTGCTGCACCTGTCCTGGGTATGCTCAAGCTGTATTCTGTTACCACATTTTTCTTCATACAATTTAGAATGACTTGATATTTCATGATTTACCTACTTGTATGATTTTTTTGTCTACACCTAGGGAGACTGAATTTAATACTGTGTGTTATCCTATCTATAAAAGAGTAATATGCAAATTCACTGTCTCTCCACAACAAAGATGACGGTGCCTATAACAGCCGGGGCAGGATGCTGGTGGCGTCACCCAGGCAACATGAGCCCAGTACGCATTGCTGTGGTGACCATAGAAGGCAAGTGCCCAGCAGGGTCTGCTGGTGGGTCATGGCAGAGACCCCCTAGCAGGCAAACTGGCTCACAGGCAGCACCCAGCAGGGCCTGCTTGCTCATCACCATAGTGTGAAGCAGGCAGGCCCCACAGAGAGCAGAGAAGGGGCTTAAGTTGTCGGTAGGACATCCCTTGAGAGCTCCTGGATTGGAAAGGGTGCAGGTCAAGGTGTAGGACCCCTCTCTCTCCCTCGCCCCCTTCCCAAGCATGAATTTTGTGCATCAGGCCTCTAGGCTTCAATAAAACATTTTGATTATGTTAAATATCACACACACACACACACACACACACACACACACACACTAGTATTGAGCAAGGCAATGCCATTTATTTAGAAAAACACATTATAATACTACGCTGCTATAAAAAGGAATGAACTCCTACCATTTGCTACATCTTGGATGGTGCTGGAGAGCATTATGCTAAATGAAATATGTCAATAAGAGGAAGATAAATATCACATGACCTCACTCATTTGTGGATTACAATCCACAAATCCAGATCCAGAGACAGAGAAGCATTAATCAGATGCTCAAGCCTCAGCAGCAAGGTAGGGGAGGGTGAGGATAAGAGGGAGAGATCAACCATATAAGCATAACCAATGGACACAGAAACCATGGGCATGAACAGGAGTGGGTGGAGGGCAATGGAGGGATAAAGACACATATGTAATACCTTAATCAATAAAGAAAAGCAAAATTAATTCCCATTAATTTCCATCCTTTCTTCTGAGAAAATACTCTGTTTCATGAAAGAATAAATAAACTTGATCCCTATGAGTAATTTATGAAAATTGTTCTTATTCATTCCTTTTAATTCTTCAGGCCAGGCTAGTGGTTAAGGCCAGGAAGTCCTATGTTTGACAACATTTGCTTTAGTTCTGACACCACTACTTACAGTTTGTAAATTTAGGCAAGAAATAAAAATGTTCTCATTACTATAATCAACATTTCCATCTCCATGCAATGATGAAAATTAAGTAAGAAAGCACATATATAACATTTATAAGAATATCAAGCATATATAACTATGAACTAGTTAGTCATTACTATTTTAAATATTTTGATACTTTACCTGAAGTATCAGTTGTTTAAATAATAATGCTCACAGGCAATCATGCTGTCTTCCACTTCTATCATTGTTAGGTTGATATTGCACAAACCTTTTGCCACCCCAATGTTACCAGCTAACCACCATTCTCACTATAGTCTGTCTTTCTATATTGATGTACACCTTTTCTCTGTCACACGTGACTGACAATATGCCATATACTCAAATGTCAAGCTCTACAATTTCTTGTTCTCAAAGTTTCTCACACCTACTCGTTTTTTCCATTTCTATCAACTTACAACTGACTCACATATTTTTAACAATTTCTTTATATATTGTTGAAAACTCACTAATCTATACTCATTTTTTCCCTGAGAAGGGGAGTTTATATGTTTTCTAACAGTAATCTAATTTATCTTTACTATCTATAAAGAAATGCTGAGAAACTTTATTATATTATCACTAGAAGCCCAATGCACAAAATTCGTGCAAGAGTAAGCCTTCCTTCTGCTGGTTGCTGCACCGGCTTCCCTCAGGCACTCAGGACTCGGGCTTTCCTCACAGCCCCAGATTCATCCAGAAAGACATTTGGTCTAATTAGAATATTATGCTTTTATTATTATAGAATATAGTGATAAAAACAAAGCTACATATTAATGGTATCAAAACTATAATTAACCAAAGAATATATATATATATATATATGGTCCATGGGCATGGAAAATAGTGTGGTGAAGGCCTGGGGTGGGGCTGGACAGATGAGGACAAAAGCGGGGTACTAAGGGATGTCCGTAATACCATCACAAATAAAAAATGACTATAATAATAAACTAAAAACCTCACGTGAAAAAATAAGAGGCCGATATGAAATGTTGGCCAGAATGAAATGTGCAATGAAAAAAATTGTTTATACATATATGCTATAAATATTTTTTTTCAGGGATTCCTTTATACCGAAAGTGCTTTTGAAGTACAAAGTATAAAAAACTAAAAAGTTTCTCCTGTAAGAATTATGTGATTACATCAATCTAATTCCATATATGTTTTGTTTTGTTTGGGGAGGTATTTTTTAGATCTGGTTAGATAGGACTTTCCTTACTTTGGTCAGCAACTTTGGGATGTTTGTGTCATTTTGTGATTTTAACAAGTCATTTTGAATTTACTTTGCCAAACTCTTTGAAGTAAAAAACAATCTGTTTCCAAAGATTTATTGTTTTCTCATAAACACATATTTCTGTCTATGGAATATATTTTTCCTTCTAGATGTTAATCCGAGAGTAAAAATTAATTGAGAAACTACCCTTTAGAAAACTTAATATAGTTTTAAATGACAGGATAATTTTTAAGATAGCCCATGCATGCAAAGAGTTGCATACTTGATTTTATATAATTTTTAACTTTATAAGAGAATTAACCTAGGGCTTTTTCTACTAACAAAGTGATATTTATTCTGATATATAATCAATTTATTTATATTTTATTAACCATAGATGTTTTTATACCATGATTTTTGTCTTTTGTTTACCTTCTTTTTACTTATTTTGCTTAAATTTATATTAAGAGTTCTAGTTTATTTTACTATACATTCAAGAAGGTAGAGGAAATAAGTCATTTTAAATATTAACATTTATCTCTATGTAATCAATTTATTGATTACAAAATAAAACTCTTCATATATACACACTAATATTTCATTGGAGAATATATAAAGTACAGATTTTTCAGGATTTACTTTCCAGTTGTATAAATTCCAGAATTATCATCTAAATATATTCTGCTTAAACAAAGACATTATTATATATTTATACACCGGTGCAACTTAGCACCGATGTATAAATGCAAAGCTTTAAATAAATATCTTTGGAAAATATGTTCAAAGAGTTTTGGAACAGAAACAAGGAAGACTTTTATATTTATAAAAGACCTTGAGAGAGTTTTGTATCAGAGAATGGAAATGCTAACTACAAGCTAAAGAGAATCTGCTATAGAATAAGAATGGATGGTGTCAGAGCCTTTATAGAAATCGAACAGTGATACCCTCAGTCTATAAGGTGAAATGAAGTGGCGCCAGTAATGTGTATGGAATATTATTTTTACAATGCATGCAGTTTGAAGTTGCCCTGGGTGAAAGCAACTTCAGAAAAGAGCCATGTGTGTGTGTGTGTGTTTTTTCTCCCCAAATACCTGAATAGTATTGGCATAAACAATTTTGGATTTCTTATTTGGTTGTTTTGGATGAGTACATTTTAGAAATGTTTGACACATTAGGATAAACATTTACATTCATAAATGTTTAGGAGTGATATTCACATTTAAAAAACCTTTGATTTTTATAAATGTGATTGTAGTAGAATCTAAATATAATCCTAAATTTCATGGAATACAGTTTGAAATCCCATATAACACTGGTATGCAAGAGTGATGAAGTATTTTCATGACCAAGTAGATACAGGAAAAAGGCATTCTGAAGGACAACTGAAGGTCAGGCGGTAGGTAGCACTCAGTAAAAGCTGAAACTGGAGGTCCTGCTGAGAGTCACTTTGGACACTGAAGTAAATAAAGACTGAGAAGGGGCCATGCCTGAGTCAGAGGATCTTAAGAGTAGAGATGCGAAGACCTTCCCTTTTATACTAGGTCACGTCTTTCACTCTCACTGTTTTTGTAATTTTAATAAAGTTACTTAAATTTACTGGCTCTCCACTTATTAAAATAAAAAAATATGAAGCATAATTATGTCCTCACAGATTATGCCAAATATTGATAGTATATAAGGTCTTATAGTATCACAAAGACTTTGAATAGTGGTTCAAATGTTAATAGAATCTCAAGTGAAACTACATGGAAAGGCAAAGTGATTATGTTTGCACATATTTGGAATTTAATAGCAAAGGAATTATGACTTTTCTTTCAAGTTGATAGTTAAATCTTGAATTCTGTTGAATACTAAGTACATCAGGTAATTTATTCAAACATGTATGACCTAAAAACCAGACATAAAGGTAAGAGTGAGGACTGAAGATAACCAACAAAAGTTAGTACAAAATGAATTACACCTTACAAAAGCTAGATAGATAGTTGTGTATAGGTTTTTAAATTCTATGTACTAGTTAGTTTTCTATAATAGATATTTTTAATACTAAACTTAGCATGGTCATGAGTTAAATTATGTATTCTATTTATTTAGGAGAAAAATATAGTATGTCAAATATGAAATTTTTTATTCACTTTATTATTGTTTACTAGGGGCCCGGTGCACAAAATTCATGCACTGGGGGGGGGGGTTCCTCAGCCCAGCATGCCCCCTCTCACATACTGGGACCCCTCAGGGGATGTACTACTGACGGTTTAGGCCCGCTCCCTACTCCCTTTGGAGAGTGGGCCTAAGCTACAGTCTGGCTTCTCTTTGTGGGAGGCGACCAGACTAATCAGGGGAAGCCACCAGTCCCATCACCCCACTGCTGCAGCCACTGCCAGTCACCACAGCCACCAAAGTGTTTTCATCAACATGGACTCCAGTCCCTTCACCATGAAGAAATGACAACTTTCTTTAGGCATTTTCAAGATGTCTTTCATAGGATATGACATTTCTTACTCTTTTTTTTATACTCTCCTGAGGATGTGTTTGCATTGATTTTTAAAGAATGTGGAAGAGAGGAGAAAAACAGAGAAACATCAAAGTGAGAGGAACACTTTGATTGGTTGCCTCCTGCATATGCCCTGACCTGGGCCCTGGCCAGGGAGGAGCCTGCAACCTAGGTACATGCCCTTGGTCACAATTGAACCCAGACCCTGCAGTCAGCAGGCTGAGGCATTATGCACTGAGCCAAACTGGCTAGGGCAGGATATGACATTTCTTCGCACTCCAGCAGTGGGCCTTCATTTTTTTTTCTCCAGAAGTGAGGTAGAAAAACCCTAGATCACGTTTAAGGATTCTTATTATCCAAGTTACTAAGAATACTACCAGTGGCATACAGGGAGCTTAGCCAATGAGCATTAAGAAAAAGTGTTTCCTCTGTAGTTCACTCCTATCACCGGCTCCACCCCTGCCCCTCCAATCCCAGCTCCACACCAGTCCAGGCTTGTAACCTCTGGCCGAGAATGCAGGCCTAGGCAGAAGACCCCCAAGCCCCTCTGATGGCCAGCTTCACAGAGCTCAGGCCTCTGCAGTCACCAGCTCTGATCCTGCCCCTGCCAACACTGGCTCTGCCCTTGACCCATTACAGCCTCTGACCAAGGCCTGGGCAGAGGACCCCCAGACCTTTGCATTGCTGGCTTCACCCCTGCCCGGACCCCTGTGATCACAGGCTCTGCCTCTGACCCTCTCATCACTGGCTTTGCTCCTTCCCAGGCCCTGAGATTGTTGGCTCCATCCCTGCCCCACTGCAGCCTCTGGCCAAGGCTACAGGCCTGGGCAAGGGACCCTGCCCCCTCCGATCATCGGCTCCATCCTTGCCCATGCCTGAGGTCTCTGGCAAAGGCCTCTGGCCTGGGCAGGGGACTCCCAGCCCCCTCTGATCACCTGTTCCACCCTTCAGGCCCACTACCTCCCATGCCACCTGCCTGGCTAACAGGACTGACCACTTCAGTGACAGGGCTGAGCCGGACTGGGCACAGCCATCTTGTGGCCATCTTTGTGATGGAGTGATGCCTAATTTGCATATTACTCTTTTATTAGATATGATTGCTGTTTTGTTTTGTTTTAAGTTTATTTTTCCCAAGCCTGGTCTTTTTTAAAATATATATATATATATATATATATATATATATATATATATATATATATATATATATATATATATTATTGATTTTTTACAGAGAGGAAGGGAGAGGGATAGAGAGTTAGAAACATCGATCAGCTGCCTCCTGTACACTCCCTACTGGGGATGTGCCTGCAACCAAGGTACATGCCCTTGACCAGAATCGAACCTGGGACCCTTGGGTCCGCAGGCTGATGTTCTGGGTGATATGATTGCTTTTTAAGATTTGAAATAATTTATTTAGTTACATTCTCTCGATAGATAGATAGATAGATAGATAGATAGATAGATAGATAGATAGATTATAGATGGATAGATAATAGATAATCTTATCTATTAGATATACCTTAATATATATATATATATATATATATATATATATATATATATATATATATATATATATTAGAGGCCCGATTCATGAAATTTGTGCAAGGGGCTCGACCCTTGAAGCCCTTCACATCCTCGGCCAGCCTTCACAGCTCCTTACAGCCTCACCCAGCCCTTGCAGTCCTGGCTTCATCTGGACGACGTCCGAAATGTTGTCCGGACAGTTGTTCTGCTGTTTGGTCTAATTAGCATGTTAGCTCCATGTTATATAGGATATATATATATATATATATATATATATATATATATATATATATAAATTTATTTCAGAGAAGGAGGGTGAGGGAGAGAGAGGTAGAAACATCAATGATGAAAGAGAATCCTGCGTGCCCCACACTGGGGATCGAGCCTGCAACCTGGGCATGTACCTTGACCAGGAATTGAATCCTGACCTCTTGGTTCATAGGTTGATGCTCAACCACCGAGCCATGCTGGCTGGGTTATTATATATACTTTTAATAAAAAGTATAAAATTCATAACTTTGTACAACTGAATTTCTTCATCTCTAACATAGAAATAAGAACTTCCATTTTATAGGATTAAATAAGATAATATAAATCAAAAAAATAAGGCATGCGTACTTGAAAAAGACAATGATATAAGACAGAGAAGCATACTTAGGTGTAATTTCTCTTTGTAACTTACAGCTGTACTTGTGTCTCCTTTAGCAATGAAGGAAGTATGAATGAAGATGAGAATCTTCGTTCCAGAACCATTTCAGCCATAGGCTAGCTGAACAACCCTGAGCAAGTTGCCTGACAAGGAATTTCATGTCCTTTTCCATATATGGTCAATAATACTTGTAAATCCTGTAAATGATTTTTATACTTATACTAGAGGCCCAATGCATGAAAATCGTGTGAGGACCTTGGCTCCCGCTGCCAAGTCAGCCATCTCTGCCTCGGTCCCTACCCATGGCAGTTTTGCCAGGTAGGAGGGATGTCCAGAAGGACTGCCAGTCTATTTACCATATTATGCTTTTATTAGTATAGATGTAAAAATTAACTAAGATTATGTATTTTTTAGAATGGTGCCTGGTTCCTTAGAAATTATGAATAAATTATAATTACTAGAATTTTATAATTAGGCTATATTTTATCTTCTACTCTTCTCAATAACAAGTAATAAGACAGCAGACTTTCATCTAAATGGTGAAGAAAAGGCAGTACAAGATTCTCCATTTTCTTGAGATAAAAACATGTACTAATTCTCTAAGTACATTAATATAGAAAATTAAGTAACTGGCTATAATAAGCCACATATTTAGACCTGTCAAGAGGCAGGTGCCATACATTGCCTATCTCAATAAGTAGTATAACATGGTGTCCTTCTAATACTGAACATATAGGTTTAAAATAAAATATACTCATTAGCTATATAAATATGTGTATTGCATTTACATACATTGCTTCTACTATGGAAAGACTAAAAGGTTTTAATTTTTTATTTAATTTACTGAGATAAAACAAATTATGAGTACACCATGGGTTGGAATATATTGCTGTTGATATAGGTGCAGATTATTACTATTTACTGATTTTATTTATACCGTTTACATTATGTAGAGACAGAAAGTCATTTGTAAATTTCCTCTATAATCAGAAGAAAACTTTGAATACAGATGCAGTTTAACACTCATTCAATCACCTTGGGAAACACTTAGGTATTAATAAAGTTAAATGCATCAACACTTCAACATTCCCATTGGAAAGTCCTCATCTCTTTGATGGTTGGTACCAGAACCTCTAGATATTGGAGCAGAAAGTTTCAGAGAATGGACTCAGTGCTAGCTACAATTTGCCCTTGTCAGGATCCACATCATCAAAGCAGGTTATAATACGTATAACAGCTTTAAAAATGTCCAACCAGTGTATTTCTCATTCTCCCTAAATCATGAAAGTCTGCATAGTGGAATGTGTAGACCAAGAGATCTGGAGCCAGTGCATTGCTCTCTGACCTTGAATTCAAGTTCTATCATTTAATGGCTATGTGGCTTTGAGTAAGCTTCCTTCCCTCTGTGTGCCTCAGACTCATCGTCTATAAAACCGATAAAATAACGTTATCTATGTCAATGAGTTGTTGAAATACTTAAGATATTTAATAAATATGTTCATAGGATGGAGCCTGGCTTACGTGGTTAAGCTCTATATAAGTTTTGTAATGATGATAATGATGTTCGTGTTCAGTCTTACTCACTCTGAATCAACAGTTTTCTGTGCTTTAAGAGTTTGAGCAGATATCACTTAGAACACACACTCATTTCTCAGTTCTACTGTTAAATTTGGTGAGTCAATCAAAGGAAAGATAAGTTTAAACACTAATCATTGAGTATAACTACAAACACTATAGCCCCAAACTCTCTATGTTAGTATATATCAAAAGTGCCAAGTTTTACCCATGCTAAAAAGAGGACACTGCACTATGCATATTCTATGTAATAAAAACATAATACACAAATTGACCAAACTGCTGACCAGCAGAACAACCATCCAGGATCACACTTTGACACCTACTGGCGCCAGGCCAGCCAGGGTGCGCCTGATGCAATTGGTTGGGGTCCGGCCATCATCTCATGAACACCCCACAGAGGGAGGCCCAGGTCACCAACCGGTGGGCTGCAGCAGGTGGGCAGATCCTAAGTCCTGGGTTTGGGTGCTGGCAGCCGGAGGGAAGCCCTGGTCCCAGGTGCCAGGGGGAAGCTGCTGCCGGCAGTGAGGGGAGGGAAGACCTACTCTTGCATGAATTTCATGTATCAGCCTTCTAGTATGTATATAAGTTCTCTGATTGATCACTCCCCACCCACTTCCCCCTTCCTTCTGAGATTCACCCATCCGTTCCATGCTTCTATGTCTCTGGATCTATTTTTTTCATCAGTTTATTTTGATTATTAGATTCCACACATGAATGAAATCATGTTTTACTTATCTTACTCTGACTGGCTTATTTTGCTTAGCATAATACTCTCCAGGGTCATCCATGCTGTCTCAAAGGGTGAGAGATCCTACTTTTTTACTGTATGCATAGTATTCTATGGTGTAAATGTATCACAGCTTTATTTATCCACTCATCTACTTATAGGCACGTGGGCTGTTTCCAGACCTTAGCTATGTAAATTGTGCTGCTATGAACATAGGGTTGGAACTTATATGCATACTAGAGGCCCAGTATACAAATTCATGCACCAGTGGGATCCCTCGGCCTGGGAGGGACATGGGAGAAGTTGTAATGATCTGGAGAAATCATAGTATACTTCCATTGATTGCTGGAGAAAAAGGTGAATGAGAATCTTAAAAGAATGGTCAAACTTCCTAACAATGTAATTTAATTATAACATATCCCCTACACACAAACACACACACACACATTTATGCATATGTGATTGTATATATCAACATACATGTGTTCAACAGAGATAGATAAACTTGTTAATTATTAAATGCTTGGTTATTACATTACAGAAAATTCTATTCGTGTTGGTAAAATTAAAACAAATACAGTTGCCATATGTTTTCTTAAACTTCCCAAAAACAGTTTTTTTCTTTAAGTAGAATATTTATAGACTAATATAATATTAACATTCTGGCTTAAATACTTTTATTTCAGGTTAAGTGGTAGTAATAATAATATTACTTTAAAGCTTTCAGAGGATTTTATATTTAATATTATTTTATTCACTTCACCCAGACTATATAGTACAGAAAAACATATAACATTTTGACACTCACAGAAAACATTTTTGCAGTCTTAAAACATTCATAACTAGTGTAATGAAATTATGAATAATTTGCATTCAAGTAAGCAGTGCAGCAAAGAGAGGTTGCAAAAGACAGCTCCTAAGATGCAGCTGATTTTCTAATTCTTCTTGTATCTTTCTTGTAGCTATGCTCAAAGAGCCCATTTTATTCTGATGTGTGTGCAGCTTACTTTCGTCCAGCTGTCCACCTTGCTCCGTACACTGCACAGCAAGATGAATGGGAGATAGCTCTCAGCATTTGACACTGGTGGGAAACATTAACAGGAGTGTTGACTTTGACAAATCAGATATATTAAGCCTTTGCTGGAGGGTTCCATTGCAGAATAGTTGGTTTGTTATTGTAAACAGAACACTTTTTAATTTTTTTCCAAAACATGAAAAATGAAACACCCACAACACTTTTCAGAACAGTGTATTGAAATGGAACTTAATTGCTTGCATATATTTTATTTTGCAGGATCCTTTTTGAATTTTGTAGCTCTAATCAAAGTACTGACACATCATTTTACAGAGAGAAAATACAGATTTTATGTTTCATTTCTAAATGGGAGTTACCATGGGCATAAAAATTGATTTAAAATACTTGTGTCAAAAAATTGATTTTTGACACTGAAGTTGCTGTGGCCAGAAGATTTAGGCTCCATTGAGCCCTTACGACCAGAGTATTGGCATGCTTGTATTTTTACATGCTATAGCAACTTTTAAGATTGTCAAAAGTTGAAAAATGATATTTTTCCAAATGCATGACTCTTTCAGAGATATTGATGTTCTCTGGGTTGCTCTGTGAGTAAGTTTTGAAAAGAAATTGATTTCTCTTAAATTCTATTTTTAATGGTTAAAGAAGCTCCCTAGGGCTTCACAGTTCTGAGGTTATGAGCATTAACTATATATTGGCAGATAGAAGTTTGCACTTCAATTAACTGTGTTTAAGCTAGCATGGAAGTAGGGGAAAGAGAGATGGTGTGAAGGCAGATTTTGAGCAGAAGAGTGTTTGGTAGGTAGAATATTTACTACCAAAAAGCTCCACTTATCATAAGGTCCTTGACTGTTGTACTTCTGTCACCCAAATTCTAAACCTTGACCCAAGAAAAACTATATTTTGTACAAACACTTTAGTAAATTAGTGTTTTCATTATGTTAATCTTGTCTACATGCTAAATTCATTGACTTATGAATGACTTACAGATTAAAGCTCATGGCTTCTGCTCATGCTTCATATTTATCTATTTTTTATTTCCTTGACTCTATTATCAGAATACATGTAACATTAGGGATGTTGTATGGGATAGAAGTTTTTCTCCTTAAATTTTAGATTTGAGCCTAATGTCCTTCAAAGAGAATAAGGATTCTTGACAAATTGTGAAATACAAATTTTTGGAATATCTTTCTGTAAGGCTATTCAGAGTATATACAGCAGATACATTTTGAAAAACAAAGTACTATTTTATTTCATTATTTTTAATTTAAATTCTTTATTGTTTAAAGTGTTACGTAAGTCTCCCCCCGCCCCTTGACCTCTCCCCAGTAATAAGGCTTGGTTGAATTCAACATCTAAAGCCTGATAATAGATTTGATAACTGTATTAAGGGCCCAGTTTCTGGAAATCTAAACGTTATAGTTACTGTTTCATGAAAGATAATAGTAACATTAAACATAGATGTATTCTAAACACTTTTTAGTTTAATTGAGCATCTGATCACTAATAATATTACATAAAAATGCTTTCTCTTACTTTTTCCATATGATGACATTCACAATAAAAAGGCAAAAAGATCCATGTTTAAGATATTTCATCAAAAGGAGCTGTTCACATTCTGAATCGAATTGCATTTTATTTGGTTCTTTCACTATGGAAAAAAAAAAAGAAACAAATGCCATTTGATTGAAATATACTGTCTTGTAGGTGAAATATTTTTTAAATATTTATTTTACTTTCTCTACTATAAACCTTTTTGAAATAGCCATAATAACTTTCAAAACTGGAGAAAGATTTGAAAATTGTTTTTGGGGAAAAAATAAGATTTCTCTAGGAACTCATTTCAGCAGAATATTTTACCTCAACCTTTCACTGGTATTATTTTACAAAGTCATAAATGCTTCTTAACAAAACTCAATCAACTCTTTTCAGTTTTCTTCCTTTCCTAAGTTATATTTGCAATCTTTTTAAATATGTTTTTCTCCTTTATCTTACCTAAAACATTACTTTTTAAAATTATATTTCTTCTTACTAGCTCTTCTTTTACTAATCAGTTGCTATTGAGCTCAGTTATTTCCAGTATTATTAAGACATTAACTCATACATTAACTCATTCATTTTTTTTAAATGAACAATTATTCATTGAATATTTTGTGTTAAATACTTATACAATCCATAAACCACTCAGACTTAGGTTTATATGTATGACACAAGTTTTATGCTATATCCATTCACTTTACTCCAACTATGAAAATGAGAAAATTAAGACTGTGGACTTTTGTAATCAAAAGCCCTTTGAAATGGCTTTGGCTATTTTAATAAAAAGAAGATAAGGAAGTTATTGCAATAGATTTATATTATTGAGTACATAATTGTGAAAGTTACTCAAGCAGTAGAGTGATTAATAATAAAATTTTGGGAATGTGAATGGATTATGTCACTGTCTCCACCATTTCTTAGCTATATAATCTTGGGCAAAACATTCATGCTGTAAGTATAGTAAGTATTCCTTAAAGTTGAGGTCTTAACTATCATCATCACTGTCATCCTTATTAGTGATACAAAAATAAACTATATATCTTTCTTTTTCCATACACTAAACTTATTCCAAAGTGGCAATAAAATTCTCAATTGCAAATACTGCCTGTAAATGTCTCATGCAAATAATATGTATGTACAAATAATTAAAAGTTTTTCAGAATCAAACATGTACTAGTCAAAAAGTATGTATAGGTGTTCACATCCAAAGTCAGAGTGAATGTTCAATTGCAATATATTTTTAAATTTATACAAATTTTAATTTAATTTAGTAGTGTTATATGAAAGCAGGTTGATAGAATTATTAGTTATATGGTCCTGGGTGGGATAGAAAAAGGAAATAAATCATCCCCATCAACAGATTTTGTAATATTTAATCATATAATATGCATACATTTATATTTTACAAAATATACTCTAGCCTAAATTGTTGAAAAGTCAGGCTCTTTACTTTTTACATTTTTTTCTTCTGAGTTTTTTTAAATTAAATTTATTTGGGTGACATTAGCCAATAAGATTAAGTAGGTTACAAATGCACATTTCTATGATTTATCATCTGTATATTGCATTATAAACCTATGTCCCAAAGAGAAATTTTCTATCGTCACCATAGACCCCTTTTCCTTTTACCCTCTACTAACCCACCATGCTTCTTCCCTCTAGTAACCACCATAATGTTGCCTGTGTCTCTGAGTTTTTGTTTGGTTTCTTATGTCTGAGTAATACAATATATATTACATCTTTAGCCAATCATCTATTGAGGGATACTTCAGTTGTTTCCATGTCTTGTCCACTGTAAATAATCTAATCTAATAAAAGAGTAATATGCTAATTGGCCATCACTCCAAGACACCCAAGCCATGCCCACCAGCCAAGCCACACCCCCAGCCAATCAGAGTGGCTATATGCAAATTAACCTAGCCAAGATGGAGGCTGGAAGCTACAGAGCTAGAGCAAAAGGACGCTTTGCTACATGCCTAGGCCTCAGCTCAAAGTAACAAAGTTTTAATTATAGAAGATAAACCCCAGAAACCCAATTCCAGCCAGTCTCGCTGGGATGTTGGGTCAATGGGAGCTGTGGGCAGCCTGAAAACGGCCCTCAGCCCCTCACCCAGGCTTCCCAGGTACCCCAGTAGGGACCTGAACCCTGAAGGGACTGTGGGCAGCCTGAAAATGGCCCTCAACCCATCACCCAGGCTTGCCACACCCCAATTGGGTGAGGGTCCACACTGGGGGGGGCTTGGACAGCCTGCAAACAGCCATCAGCCCCTCACCCAGGCTGACCAGGCATGCCAGCAGGCGGACATCCCTACAGGGATCCCAGATTGTGAGAGGGCACAGGCCGGGCTAAGGGACCCCCCGAGTGCACAAATTTTTGTGCACTAGGCCCCTAGTGATGTAATAAATATGAAAGTACATATCTCTTTGAAAATGAATATTTTAAATTTTTTTGGATAGATACCTGGAATCGGGATCGCTGGATCATATGGTAACTTTATTTTTAATTTTTTGAGGATACTCTATACAGTTTTCCACAGTGCCTGTACCAGTTTACATTCCCAACAACAGTGAGTGAGGGCTCCTTTTTCTTCACCTTTCCAACACTTGTTATTTCTTGTTTTATTGGTAATAGCCATTCTAGCAGGTGTAAGGTGTCATCTTAGTGTTGTTTTGATTTGCATTTCCATTGTAGTTGTGAAGTTGCACATCTTAGAATTTTTCAAGTATTCATAATCTTTCCATTGTTTAAACCCCAGTTAAAGCAAACAAAATGACTGGTTCTCTTCTGTAATTCAGATTTGCTCATGTAATAATATAATTTTCTTCTGTTAAGTATGAAGAATAAGCAAGTCACTTGCTGTCCAGGTGTCACCTTGCTTGTCACCCATTCCTTTCTCTCCTCAACGTTTTCTGATCATTTACAAGTCCCTTAGAGCTTCTGGGATCCCAGTGCAAAGTAAAGATAGGGGATTTTTCTGGCATCAACAATTGAAAGTCAGGATTTATCTTGCCACAGATTATGGTTACAGATTCTTATGTGATGAAGTACAAGTTAGGACTCAATCACATTGTTGGTTAAATTTCTTTGTAGGAAGAAGGGGCATTTGGTCTATAAAATAAACAATCATTTATATCATGGATTATAGCGGCTTCAAATACTTCTTTTACTGATGAAATTAGAAATTAAAGTCAGTTTAGGAAAAGTGGCTTGAATGAATAAGTAGTTTTCCCTATTTGGTTTAAAAATGAACAAGTACAATTATAGCAAGATATCTAATCTCCTATAGAGCAATCAACTATTAAGGTATATAGTTAGAGCAATCAGAAAAGACACAATTATTAAGATTATAGATCTTCCACATAAACTAAATTTATGCTGGCTCATCAAAAAGTAACTAATATTTGTTTTAAAACATCTACCATTAAGGACATCTTGTTATAGCTCTAAGGAAATGTGCTTTTTTCTGACAACTCATATATTGTCTAAATCAATAAAATGTAGCTAATGTGTACACAGCATTTTATAAAGGAGGCTCTTGGGTTTGAAATTATTCTTATGAGGATAGAATTAACTTGCTACATTTTTCTGAACAAGTATAATATTGCAAACACTATATTCATGAGGGGAATAATGAAAAAACAAGAATATTTTTCTGTACGGTGTATTGATTGATGCCTATGATTTCATTGCCTGAGAATTTGTTTAACACTAATTAAAATACATTCTTAAAATCTTCAGGTATATTTCCTGCCATAGTCAATTTAGTTCAAGTTCTTCAAGTTAATTTAGAAACATGGAAAATGTCAAATTATTCATTCTACCTTTTTCTATCTGTCTTCTCAATATTTTATTCAAATCATTTCTCACATACATTTAAAGACCACCAAACAACAAACAAAAACCTCTGAGCTTACTTGAGCATATTCTTTGAAAAGTTTCTTCCTTGAAATGCTTTCTTGGTCTAGATAGTCAGAACCTGCTATTAACTATCGATTATAGGCAACCAATTCTGATTAGCAACAAGTTACTAAACAAACAACCTCTCTGTCTCCCCCTTCCTCCCCCTCTCTCTCCCCCTTGTCCTCTTCTTCCTTCATACATCTCTTCCCATGTTTATACCTGCAAAGCTGAAGGTGGCAGGGGAAAACTATATGCCCTGCTGGCTGGTTCTTGGTCAGTTCATGAGCACTATTTTAGGTGAGTCCCGTGGCACAACATCACAATCCTTCTGCATTTCCCTTGAACAGTTACCTTCGTGAATCTTTGATAACGTCTCTGCTCTACTCACACTTCCCCTGTCTCCTCACTTTTAGCTGCCTTTTCTCTTTCTGTTTCACCGATATAAATTCTTAGAAGGTAATTTTCACATCATCTCAAACTACCATTCATCCCTCTGGACCAATAGATCTCATTTTTTTCCACAAACTTAGAACACAATTTCACTGATTTGTCACTTACAAACTTACATTTCTGCCTATGTATACTATTCTGCGTATCAATTTTTTTGTGTGTTCAATTTGGGTGTCTTATCTTCAGGCTCAACATTGCATTTCATTAACTTTCCTCCAAATAATCTTCTTTGCCTCTTATTACTAGCTTTTTTTACTTAATGTTTTAATTACAACCAAAAGAGTGAAGTCATCCTTTGCTCTTTACTCTTCTTCAACAATACCTCCCACATAATTTTAGTTCTATTTATGAAATGTCTACAGTTAATTCACAATCTCTCTACTCTCATTACAAGTACTTTTGAAAATATTCAACCTTATCTTACATTTTTGTTTAAATAGCTCCATGGCTGATGTTCTTGCCTCTATTCTAGATCTTGCACATCATTATAGATAGTTATCAATCTGAAGTTAAATTTAGAAAGGCAAATTTCATGATAATGCCAATGCATTCTAAATTCATTGACTAACAGGATGCAATCTGAAGTAAAGTATCTTAAATTTAAGTAACAGCTCTGCCACTCTAGAATTTTGCTTAAAATTTAAAAATTATGTGTCCCAGTTTCCTTGTCTATAAATTTAGGAATAATAATAGCAACTTTAAAAAAAGGATTGTTTTAATGATAAAATAATATAATGTATATAAAGATCTTAAGTGCCCACCCAGAACACAGTATGATTCTGTAAATTCTAATTTGCAGTATCATTATTATCCTCTTGACTTTGGATTCTTTAGGTACTTCTATCATGGCATGTGATGGCTATTGTTGTAGCTGCTATAATTATTATTATTTCTAGTACCTAGCGTAATGCTTAGAACATAGATAGTATTTCTCAGATAAAATTTGGTTTGCTCAATAAATAAACTTATAGTTACTTTTTATTAGTATTTACATTAATTGATTTCCAGAAATAAAGTAGTTTGATGGAATGAGTACTGTAGGATTTAGAGTTCATTACAGACAGTGTAATGAAGTGGAACTCTTTGCTCTTTCTAAACCCAGTTGCTTACTTAGATGTTTACTGTATCTGTTCATAAGCTTAGTCTTGCATTTCCTACTATACCACTACAACCTAACCAGCAAACACAATTGTGGTCATCAAAGGAAAACACATCCAAAAGGAAATGTCTGAAACATTTTTCTGGTCCTTGCAAATGTCCCAGAACAACTAAATCTAGATAATCACAAAGCATTATAGGAAAAATTAAAATAAACTACATTCTATTTAGAAGACAGAAAAATGATCAAGGGAAAGGTGGACATTTTATTCTAAAAAGATGACAATTAAAGTTCTGTCTTTCCTTTTGAATAACAAAGTAAACAGTGAGATCAATGTAAGTGTTTATTCAAAGAGAAAAAAAGAGAAAAAATAATTTGGTAAGCTTGATTTCTTGAAGGACAAATATTATAGAATATATTTTGATATGTCTCTGCTTACCAAAAATTTTTATAATTCATTCTCCAATAATAGCCTATATACCCTATGCTAATTTCAAAGAGGCAATATAATTATGATAGACCAATTTTATGAAAGCAAAAACATATATACACATAAAATAAAATAAGTAAAAAAAATAAATCTCCAATATAACTACTATGTGATTCTATTTAATTTATTTCAGTGATATGACTATAAAATTTTTTTCCAGTTAGCTTTTGCTTTTAAAAAAATCTCCTCAAACAATGCTATAAGTCCCTTAAAAACACTCAATCCATTTCAAAACATAAATGGCTTTACTAATATATATTATGAGTAACTGAAAGTCTATGATAGGTCATATTTCTATTAAAGATTTACACTAAGAAGCATACCTTTTACAAAACAGAATTTCATGTTGATGTTACCCATGTGTGCTTTCAAATACATTTTATGGTGACACTATTTTTTAAAAACACCAGAGCTTTGGTCATTCCTTCAAATGTGTGTGTGTTCTGATACCATCAAATTACTGGAAATATTTTTAATCTCTCTTGGGAGGTTGCCTGGCAACAACATTAGAGTAAGTTGCTTTGCATAGTGCAATACATGCCATGTTTATATAGCTATTTATCTTTATTATAACTAAGTAATTTAAATTGTCAACTCTCTTGTGACTATTGGATATCTGTTAACTATGTATTTAATGCTTGACTAGACTGTGATTGCACAAAGAAAAAAAAGCAGCTATAAATTTCTGTGTTGGATTTAAACCTTATGGCACACATAAGGCTACAATATGTCTTCATTCTATTGGCAAAACATTGTCTTTCTACCAAGTGTGTACTAAATGGACCTTACAGAGTAGTGAGGGGTGTGATTTATTTGCAAATTTATACAAGATAAACAGTTTTATGGCACTGAATCAAATTGCACCCAAGGGGATTGTTGAACCAAATGGCAAACTGATTAAACTTTTAAAAATATCCAACTCTAGTTATTTACATTTTAAAATGACATTAATTCTACTGAACCACAACAGAATATACATTTTTAAGCAAATAAAAACTTCACCCCAACTTTTTTCTCTTCCTTACAAATATTGAACTCTGAATACTCAATGTCCTCTCTCTCTTTTTAGAAAAAAATAAAAGAGGTCACATGTGATACAATAATTTCCTTTTTATGCCTTCTTTTTACATCTTAACCTCATGTATGATCTTAAATGGCATCTTTCATTATAAATTTGGTATCAAAAATTATAATACTGAGAAAAGATGCTCTATTATATACACTATGAAAAATTTTAATAAATATATTAATTTCTACCATATATTTTAAAGTATAAACTAAAGTTGTTCTTCATTTATAAATAACATACTTTTAGAGATAATAGAATATTTTTAGAGATATAAGAATAATTTAGCTAATAAGATTGAAGTTCTGCTTTTAACAATGCTATGGGAGCAGTTGCTTGCAAATATCTTCTCTTGTTCAGTTAGCTATTTTTGTTTGTTGATGGTTTCTTTTACTGTGCTGAAACTTTTTAGTTTGATGTATTCCCATTAACTTGTATGCTTTTTTCTTTTCTTTTTGCTTTTGCTTTGCTTGCCTTTGGGTTCAAGATGATAAAAACTTCTCTGGTACCAAGCCACTATGGAAAAATGGTATGGAGGTTCTTTAAAAAATTAAAGATAGAACTACCATATTACCTAGCAAAACCTCTTCAGGGTACCTACCCAAAATATATGCAAATATTTATTCCCAAAGATATATGTGCCCCTCTGAGATTTCTTTTTAACTTCTGAATACTAATCTGTTCTCATTTCTATAATTTTATCATTTCAACAATTTTGTATAAATTAAATAATATCAAATTATATTTTTAACTTGGCTTTTTTTTTTTCATTCAGCATTTAACCCTTTGGAGATTCAATGAGACTGTTTCATGTATCAATAATTCATTTCTTTTTTAAATCTTCATATCATGTATTCCTTTTTTAAAATTCTTTATTGTTTAAAGTATTACATATGCCTCCTTCCCCCCCATTGACCTCTCCCCAGTCATTCTCACCCACTGCAGCACATGCCTTCACCACACCACTGTCTGTGTCCATGAGTTATGCTTATACAAGTATACAAGGACACATAGGCAAGTCCTTTGGTTAATCTTTCACTCCCTGCGCCTCCCCACCCCGCCTTCAGTCTGAGGTTGTATGGTCTCTTCAAAGCTTCTATGTCTCTGAATCTATTTTAATTCATCAGTTTATGTTGTTCATAATTTTTGAGGAAACGCCATATGGTTCTCCATAGTAGCTATATTCCCACCAGCAGTGCATGAGGGTTCCCAGATCCTCACCAGCACTTGTCGTTTGTTGATTGTTGATAGCCATTCTGACAGGTGTGAGGTGGTACGTCATTGTGATTTTGGTTTGCATCTCGGATGATGACTTTGAGCATGTTTTTATATGTTTCTCGGCCTTCCATATGTCCAAAGATTCTAAGTGTCTATTTAGGTCCTTAGCCCATTTTTTTATTGGATTGTTTGTCTTCCTTCTGTTAAGTTGTATGAGTTTTCTATAAATTTTGGAGATTAAGCCCTTATCAAATATAAGATTGGCAAATATGTTTGTTTTCCCATGCAGTGGGCCTCTTGTTGTTTTGTTGATTGTTTATGGAAAATACTTTATGTAGCCAACAGATAAGAGTGAACTGAGCTGAATTGTTAATCTTAGGTTATACATTTCAAAACTATACTCAAGAAAAAACTCTTTCGGTAAATTTGTGTGTTTTTATGTATAGACAACCAAAGTTTTTGTTTGTTTTGTTTTCTTTTCTAGCACTGAGCTCTTATATTTTGAAAGTGCAGTGGAATTTTGGATTTACAATCCAGTGCACAGTGACTATAATATCAGACTGAGTTTTTCTTTTTCTCTTGAGATGTACAACAAATTTTTAACATGGGTGCTTTCACAGCAGACCCATCTGCTTTGCGCATGTGCTTGTTGGTAATGATATATTATATCACTTGTGGAGTGTGCTAACAATATGAGTCACAGTGTCACAAAAATATTTAAATTACTATTGTAATTATCCAGTTAACAAAGATGCTATAAAATATCATATAGAAATATAATACAATCATAATTTTACATTTCTAAGTTGAGCATTCTTATTTAGTATTATAATTTTCTTAGCCCATATTTAAGTATATTTATTAGTATGTTTGCTATTTTTTCTACAGATTATTTCCTCCAGATAATAAGTAGTAATAAAGGGCAGTATTCTATATTTTATGAAGAACCAATAACATAAGGAGTAAAATATAAAATTAATAAAAAAGTAAAATGTAAAGCTTTATATTCAACTCATAGACTTCAAAGTTGTATGCATATTAGACTCTTTTTGTATGTATTTTAGAATACAGATGCCTAGGTCTCATTTTTAAAAATTCTAATTTATTTTTCTGGAGTCAAGCATTTGTTATCTATCCTTACTTTTAAAAGCAATCTAAGGGATTCTTATATACTGTAAATTGAGAAAACCTTTGACCAAAATCTATTTATTTATATATATATAAATGCTTGGAAATTAACAAGTTCTGTACATCTTGAAAGACTGCTTTCCCAGCATACCAGTTGCGTTTGACCACTAGCAGGAAATTAACTCTATTGGCAATTATCTGGCTGCTCATCCATCATCTGGAAATTTCTACCAGAAGAATTCATGTTTCAAGCATCTTCTCTTTATAAAGAAAGTAAGGTGTGTGTTCAGGAGTGGAAGTGGAGTAGAATGCAAAAGAGCAGGTGATGGTAGACGGGCACAGAGAGACAAAGATAAAGTAGATATGATGCATATTTGACTTCATACGCAGGCAGTCCTCGGGTTACATCTGACTCGAAGTACGTCGCTTCATGGTTACATCACCATCTTCCATTTGTTTATTAAAAAAAATGTGTCATTTTGATGTATGTACTTATATGCTTTATGTTTTTTATTATTTATTTACCACAAGTGAAGGTCAGGAATTGTTATCTTTCTTTCAATTTTTTTTTTTTTTTTTTTTTTTTACTGTTTCACTTCATTACTGCTGTGGATGTGCTCCATGTGAGTGAGGTAGGTGCTTATGGAAGTGGGTTCCAACTTACAGCGAAAATTGCGTTACATCGCGCCGTAGGAACAGATTTCTGATGTAACCCGAGGACCTGCTGTAATTAAAATTTTCTTTGGAGTAAAATTTTCTTTGGAGTAAACTAGAATTAGTATTCATGACAAAAATTAAAGTGCATCTATTAGTATAAAGATTTATACCAACCTAAATGTCATAACAAAAATAGCTCTGTAACACACTATTCTGTGATTTTCCAGGAATAGTTTTTTCTTTTAATTTTCTGGCTAGTTTTTTTCATTTTTTTAAAACAGAGATATTTTTAGCAGGTACTTATTAACCACTTCTATAGAAACATTTTACAAAGCCCATTGAGGATTGAAGATCTCTTGCAACAAAACTTCCAAAACCTACACATTTCACAGCCTCATACAGACATAGTAAGAATCCTCAAGAATTGATGGCTGTATGTATTATTATTATATTGATTATTATACTCCGTTTTTATTACTATTTTTATTTTTCAATTACTTGTAATACACTATTTGCCTTAATCATATCCAAGTTCTCACTATTATTTAGGTTCTACTCAATATAGAACTTTGCATACAGTATAATTATCTGTGTAGAAAAATTTTTTTTTAAAAATCTACAAAATGGTTTTAGTACTAAAAAGTGAGTCCACAGTATCAACATAATACAAGATAAACATACAGAAATCAATTGTATTTCTACATACTAGCAATGAACATGTAGATGCTAAAATAAAAATGCAATACCACTGGTAATGGGAGAGGCTAGGTATGTGTGGGGGCAGAAGGTATATGAGAAAACTTAGTACCTTTCATTCAACTTTTTTGTATACCTTAAAATTCTCTAAAAAAATAAATACAAAAAAACATTACCACTTGTAAGAGCTCAAAAATGATTAATGGTAAGTATAAGAAAGCATATACAGAGTTTATATGATAATAACTATATACTTATTGTAAAAAAAATAAAGTGAAGAGACTATTGTGCTTACAGCTTGATTGGCTCAGAATAGAAAGATGAAAATTTCCCCATATTGATATACAAATTTAATGCAATTTTTATAAAAATTTCAGAATATATATATATATATATATATATATATATATATTCTAAAATTGAAATGGAAAGGTAAAAGATCCAGAAAGCCTAAAATGATTTTGAAAAAATAATGCTTAGTTAGGCAAAATCAGCCTATTAAGTTCAAGATTTAATATCTATCCACAGTAATCAAAGCTGTAGTACTGGCAAAGGGAGAGACACCTAGATGGATGGAACAGTATACTGATCCCAGAAATAATGGTCACAGATACATTCATCTGATTTTTGACAAAGTTGCAAAAACAATCCAACAGAGGGAAAGATTGCTCTCCAAATGATGCCAGAACAATTGGATATATATAGACAATAAAAATTTAACTTTCAGGCTCACATCTTAAACAAAATTAACTCTAAATGGATCATGGACTTAAATGCAAAAAATAAAACTATAAAATCTTTAGAAAAGATTAGATGGAAAGTGAAAGAAAATACTCAAAACCCATATATCTAACATAGTGTTAGTATCTAAAATACATAAATTCTCCAAACCTAACTTATAAAAGAGTAATATGCAAATTAGGCATCACTCCATAACAAAGTTAGCCACAAGATGGCCACCTCCATAGCCACAAGATGGTCAAGCCTGTTAGCCAGGCAGATGATGAGGGAAGCAGAGGGCCCAAGGAGCAGAACAGGCGATCAGAGGGGCTGGGGGTCCCCTGTCCAGGCCAGAGGCCTTCGCCAGAGGACTCAGGCATGAGCAAGGGGAAGCCAGTGATTGGAGGGGTATGAGGGTGCCCTACCCTGTCATAAGGCCTAGGCCACAGGCCTCAGGCTTGTGAAGGGGCAAGGCCAGAGACCGTAGGGGCCTGGGCGCCACAGAGACAGTAATCAGAGGGGCAGGGGAAGAGCCTGTGATCACAGGGGTCTGGGAACCAGTGAAGCTGGCAAAGCAGGGTTCTAGGGGTCCCCTGCCCAAGCTGCAGCTTTGGCCAGAGGCTGTCAGAGGGACAGGGGCAGACAGGACGATAGCAGGGGGCAGGATCCGAGCTGGTGATCACAGGGGCCTAGTCTCTGTGAAGAAGGTGATTGGAGAGGCTTGGGGGTCTTCTGCCCAGGCCTGTATCCTTGGCCAGAGGTTACAGGCCTGGGAAGGGGTGGAGCCAGTCTTTTGAGTGAACCACAGAGGAAACACCTTTTCTGACCACTCATAAGCTAAGCTCCCTATATGCCACTGGTAATATTCTTAGTAATTTGGGTAGTAAGAATCCCTAAAGGCAATCTAGGGTTTTTCCAGCACATTTCTGGAGGAAAAAAATGAAGGTCCACTGCTGGAGTGCAAAGAAATGTCATATCCTGCCCTAGCTGGTTTGGCTCAGTGCATAATGCTTCAGCCTGCCAACGGCAGGGTCTGGGTTCAATTCTGACCAAGGGCATGTACCTAGGTTGCAGGCTCCTTCCTGGCCAGGTCAGAGCATATGCAGGAGGCAACCAATCAAAGTGTTCCTCTCATTTTGATGTTTCTTTCTGTTTTTCCCTTCTCTTCCACATTCTCTAAAAATCAATAGAAACATATCCTCAGGTGAGGATAAAAAAAAAGAAAGAAATGTCATATCCTATGAAAGACACATCTTGACAATGCCTAAAGAAAGTTGTCATTTTTTCATGGTGAACGGACTGGAATCCGTGTTGATGAAAACACCTTGGTGGCTGTGGTGACTGGCAGTGGCTGCAGCAGTGGGGTGATGGGCTGGTGCCTTCCCCTGATCAGCCTGGTCACCTCCCACAAAGAGAGGCCAGACTGCGGCTTAGGCTTGCTCCCCAAGGGGAGCAGGGAGTGGGCCTAAACCATCAGTAGGACATCTCCTGAGGGCTCTCTAGTGTAACAACTCAAATAGAAATATGAAAAGACATTTCACTGGAGATTATATACAAACTAGGGGCCCAGTGTACAAAATTCATTCATGGAGTGTGAGTGGGGTTGGGGTAGTGTCCCTCAGCCCAACCTGCACCCTTTCCAATCTGGAACCCCTTGAGGGTTGTCTGACTTCCCATTTAGGCCCAATCCCACTGTGAGATCAGGCCTAAACAGGTAGTCGGACATCCCTTTCACAATTCAGGACTGCTGCTTCTCAACCTCTAGCCTGCCGATTGCCCCTAACCACTCCCCTGCCAGCCTAATCAATGTCTAACTTCTCCTGTGCCAGCCTGATTGCCCCTAACTGCCCTCCCCCTGCCAGGATGGTCTCCCCAACTGTCCCCCTCCGCCAGCCTGGTCCCCCCAACTGCCCTTCCCTGCAGGCCTGGGTCCTTCCCAACTGCCCTTCTTTGCTGGTCACTTTATGGCAGCCATCTTTGACCACATGGAGGCAACCATTTGTGATGGTCAATTTGCATATTACTCTTTTATTAGAAAGGATTAGAGGCCCAGTGCATGAAATTTGTGCACTGGGAGGGGGGGGTGTCCCTCGGCCTAGCCTGCACCTTCTCCTATCTGGGTCCCCTCAGGTGTGATTGGGCCTAAACCTGCAGTTGGACATCCCTCTCACAATCTGGGGCTGCTGGCTCCCAACCGCTTGCCTGCCTTCCTGCCTGATCACCTGTAAATCACTCCCCTACCAGCCTGATCAGCACCTAACTGCTCCCCTGCCGGCTCTCTCACCTGCAACTGCTCTACCCTGCCCACCATCTTATGTGGGCATCACCATCTTTGAGGGTGGGGCAGTCAAATAGCATATTCCTTCCTGATTAGCTGTGGGCTCTACCATCTTTACAATGGCATGAGGGCCAATTAGCATAACCCCTCTTTATTAGATAGGATGGTGAGTAAGCACTTGGAAAGATACTTAACATCATTATCAATTAGAGAAATGCAAATTAAATTACTACACATCTGTCAGAATGACTGGAATAAAAATAAAAAAAATAGTGACAGAACTGTCACAGGTGAAAATAGAGTAAAACTGGTATTTATACATTATTGTTGAAAATACAAATTGGTACTGGTTCCAAATATCAATTTGGTAGTTTCTTTGAAAAGTAAATGTGCAACTACAATACAACCCAACGATTGAACTTTTAGGCATTTACTCAAATAAAGAACACCTCTTTTTGCCAAAACTAATGTGCATAAGTGTTTATATCAACTTTGATCATAATAGTTTAACCTGTTGTCCATAAATGAGTGAGTATTTAAACTGTGGAATACTGGTAAGCAATAAAAAAGGAATTATTTCCTTTTTTTTCCCCAATTTGACCCAGTAATTACACTTCTAGGGATATATCCCAAGAAATCAGAAACACCAATCAGAAAAGATATGCGCATCCCTATGTTCATAGCAGCACAATTTACTATAGCTAAGATTTAAAAACAGCCTAAGTGCCCATCAGCATATGAGTGGATTAAAAAAATGTGGTGCATCTACACAATGGAATACTATGCTGCTGTAAATAAGAAGGAATTCTTACCATTTGCAACAGCATGGATGGAACTGGAGAGCATTATGCTGAGCAAAATAAGCCAGTCAGAGAAAGATAAATATCACATGATCCCACTCATTTGTGGACTAGATGAACAACATAAACCAATGAACAAAAATAGATCCAGAGACAGAGAAGCATCGAACAGACCATAAACTTCAGAGGGAAGGTGGGGCGGGGGGGGGGGGGGGGGGGGGGGCAGGAGATCATGCAAAAGACTTGTACGCATGCATATAAGCATAACCAAAGGACACAGACACTAGGGCAGTGAGAGCATGTGTTGGGGGGTGGGAACATCTGGGAGAGGTCAGTGGGGGAAAAGGGAGACATGTAATACTTTAAACAATAAAGAATTAAAAGAATAAAAATAAAAGCATAATTTTGAAATGTGCATTGGTTTCACTGTTAAAACATTTTTCCCTTACAAATGTTTAAGCAGTTTGGAAGGAGAACAGTATTGGAGTAATAAAAAGTCTTATTAAAAATAAGCTCAACCTGTGTATTATACAAAGGATGATCTCTTCTTTTCTACTTCTAAAATTCAGCAACATTTTCCCAGCACATGGAAAAAAACAACTGGTTAAACTCAAATTAAAAGTCTTTATTATCTAAATTACTTGAATTGCCTCTTCTTTGGAAGTCATTGATTACGTTGCAGTTCTTTTCTAATCTTACATCAATTCATTAAATTATTTAAGGTCTCTGTTATTCCAAGACCAATTTTAAGGTCTTGGACATATTTTCTTGGCAAGAGGACATTGCTAAAAGTAAAAAGAATACTTACGAATGTACTCTGAAATTTCCAATGACCAAATTTAACCAAGATACCGATTATCTTTTACAAAGGAAATTGATGAGTAAATATAATGAAACCATTTACTACTTACCTTCCAGAGATATGGCAGACACAGTTGATTACTCCCTTTCCTATGCTAAATAAAAAGTAAATTTATTCTCTTGGCAACATATCCAGCCTGGGAGAACATATCATGGATGTTCTAATTACTGATTCTTAACAGATGGCAATATGGCTCCTCCAGGCAGTATGAAGAGTGATGTTGGTTGTCATGATGATTAGCCACAGGCATTTAGTGCTCAGGGATCATGAGATGGTCCTACCCTATAAAGAATTGCCTCATGCAAAATGCCAATGTTGCCAAATGGAAATACTAACTTAACTAATCAGCTAACGTTCCCCCACTGTGCAAGAAATGAGAGGCAGGGGTGGGCATGCTACCCATTTCAGGTCAAATAAAGCATCCAATGAATTATGTTGTAGACTTCAGTATTTTTTTTATCCCTGGTATAAAACAGAGGTCCTGTGAAATGAGCACACCTTTGCTCCTGGACTCTTCCTCATTGCCATGTGCACTCTCCTCACAGGATACGGCAGTTGGAGCCTACAACCTCTATACCATGTGGAGGTTACTCCATGATCAAGAAAGCAACAGGATGGCAGAGAAGGAATGAAGGGTCACTGAGACAACTCAGGGAATGCATACCACCATATTTCTCAATTAACAAACAATAATACATAGCCGCCTAGGTTAAATACTGTCAATCAGGGTCTCTGTCATTTGTTCTTTAAGGCGTAATAACTGAAAAAAATAGGTAGCTTGGATAAATTTGGTCATTGGAAATTTCAGAGTACATTCATAAGTATTTTTTTTACTTTCAGCAATGCCCTCTTGCCAATAAAATATGTCTAAGACCTTAAAAATTGGTATTTGAATATTAGAGACCTTAAATAACAGATCAAAATAATAGACAATGTAAAAAATATATATGATTTTTAGGCTCGATGTTCCCTGTAAGGGGGCATGCAAGAGCAGCTGGTCAATAATTTTCTTCTGTCATTGATGTTTCTGTCTCTCTCACTCGCTCCTTTCCTCTGTCTGAAAAATCAATAAAAGCATATTAAGAAAAAATAAAATTAATATTATTTTTAATTTTTTTAGGTAGATGGTCAGAAAAAGGTTTGCTGGGTGGTATGGTATCTCTCTCTCTCTCTCTCTCTCTCTCTCTCTCTCTCTCTCTCTCTCTCCATATATATATATACTAGGGGCCCGGTGCACAAAAATTTGTGCACTCGGCGTGGAGGGAGTCCCTCAGCCCGACCTGTGCCCTCTCACAGTCTGGGACCCCTCAGTGGATGTCCTATGATGGCCCCAGTCTGCCAGGTGCCTTCTGTGTGTGTGTGTGTGTGTGTGTGTGTGTGTGTGTGTGTGT
>PVJC01005477.1:0-58965 GCA_004026665.1 Murina feae | reverse complement strand
CCTGGGTGAGGGGCTTTAAGGCTGCCCACAGCTCCCATTGACCCAACGTCCCAGCAAGGCTGGCTGGACGCAGGTCACTGTGATTTATCTCCTATAATTGATGCTGTTCCTTTAAGGCCTGGGGTTATCTTCTATAATTGATACACTGTTCCTTTAAGGCGGCCTTCTAACTACTAATGAAGCCTCCTCTGCTTCACCTTGCAGCATCTATAATGAAACAATTGTTACTTTTACTGGTTAGGCCGGAGCTGCTCTTTCCTTCAGCTCCCGAGGATTCTATGATTGTTATATTGTTTCAAATGTTTCAAATCTGTGTTTCGCTAGAGCCAGTTTAAGTGGAGAGGCTGCAGCTTCACTTTCGCTCCTGCTGCAATGGAAACTGCCCTTTACTCAGGTCCAGGAGTGGCGGCCTCCATGTTGGCTGGGCTAATTTGCATACAGCCGCTCTGATTGGCTGGTGGGCGTGGCTTACCCTGTCTCAGAGAAACGGTTAATTTTAATATTTCGCTTTTATTAGTTTAGCTATATATATATATATATATATATATATATATATTTAAAAGAACGAAAAACTGAAGAGTCCGGCTGGTGTGGCTTAGTGGTTGAGTGTCGACCTGTAAACCATGAGGTCACATTTCCATTGCCGGTCAGAACACACACCTGGATTGTGGGCTGGCTCCCCAGTGTGGGGGCATGCAGGAGGCAGCCAACCAATGATTCTCTCTCATCATTGATGTTTCTCTCTCTCCCTCTCTGTTCCTCTCTGAAATCAATATTATTTAGAAAGAAAAAGAAAAGCTGGGGGAAAGGCCAGGGCCCCACGGGCCAGGTTGGGGCAGCTGCCGGAGGGGACACTGGTACTGAAGCTCCTGGGGCAGAATCCCAGCCAGTCCTGACGGGGCTCTGCCTGGGGGCGTGTCAGCTGCAAACACCAAGTGCTGCCCTGCCCAGAGCCTGGCCACTCCGTGCCCTCTGTGAGGCCCAGTGCCCACTGCCCCATGACATGATGTTTCTGCCCCGTCCCCAATGCCAGCGGCTCAAAACACATCCACCACCTGTGATGTGGGCCCAGCCGGACACGAGGGTGAGATAGGCTCTGTGGGCATCCTCCCACCCAGGGGCAGCTCCTGTTTCACTAGGGACGCCTCCCTGCCCAGGGAATGTGCTTTCCGGAAGTCAGGGCCATAGAGTCACCGCCCACAACCAGCTGTAATGTCCCACTAGAGCTAGAGTGACACCGTGCCACCAGGCTCCAGGAGAACACCTGGCTCTGGGCTACATGGACCTTCCAGCTCAGGGTACTGGGGCTGCCAGGGACGTGGGCGCTGGCCGGTGTCCACAGCAGGCAACTTGATCTCACTTACCCTTCAAAGGAAATAATTTATTCAACATAAGTGAAGTTACTTCCGCTGGAGACACACAGATGTGGCACATGAGTCTCGTGTGAAATTGGAGGTGACCCCATGGGGGCTCCATCCTCTCTGATCACTGGGGCGGTGGAGGAGGGGAGGAACAGGCCCTCAGCCACATGCCCCCACCAGGTGAGGAAGAGCCCGAGTTTGGTGGCCCTTGGGGCTGACATATGAGCAGCAGCCCCCCACCTCCAGCAGGATTTAGAGGCAACAGAGAGAGCATGAGCGAGGTCTCATCGTGCTCAGAGGAAAGGGTGGGCAGGGCCTCAGGACTAGCCTGGAGGAACCCTCATTCTTTGAGCTACTCACTGTCTCCTGGGCGGGGGAACACAGTTGTTGAGAGCTGCCCTCGCTTTGCAGAAAGGAATTCCTGTGAGCTGAAGGCTGAAGGGCCCAGAATCCCTACCCCCAACCCCCAGCGCTGCCTGCACACTTAGTCCTGGGTGCTGCCAGGCCATACAACCTGGATGTGCTCCCGGGCAAGGGACTGGCCAGCAAGGAGCGCCCCCTGTGCCTGTCTGTGGCTGCCCCGCCCACGGGAGGGAGAGCAAGGTGGCGGGTCAGGATGGCATCTCTCTAGGATGAGGCACAGGTCTGAGCAGCCAATCCTTGACCATCCAGTAGCAGCACCTGCTCAGTCTGGCCCCTCACCTGGGACTCTCCAGAGATGGCCAGATCAGTCCTTCCCTGTGGGTGTTATAGGGTCCCCACCCCTCCCACACTGGGCCATCCTCAGGCTCCTGTAACAAGGAGAGCATTTGCAGGAAGAGCTGGCGTGTTCCAGGTGAACAGACTCCCAAGAACACGTGTGCAGACAGCAAGTGCCACCCCTCTGACCTCCCCTACCCCATCTCTGCTGAACAGGCCCCACCCCAGAGGGCAGGGCTGGGTGCTGGGGGTAGGAGCTGTATCCCCTTCAGCCACCAGCTCCAGTCCCAGGGACAGCCAAAGGTCCAGTGGCACCCACCCCCTCCAGGTGGGCCCAGCACAGCCTCTGGAGTCTGAGATCCCACCCAGGACAATTGAGGTGGGGTGGGGGGCAGGCTGTGGCACTACCCACAACAGCTCTCGGAATTTTCTCTCATCTTCCCCTTCTCATTCTTCCGATAAACACTAAGAACAGAACAACCCGGAGGATCAGAGCACTGAGATCTCACGCTGCTTCTGGACAGTGAGTCCTGGGAGGGTCATCTGGTCCTATGGGGGCCCTGGGCCAGGCCCAACTCGCGGGCTAGGAGGAGCCTGGATGGGCGGGGCATCCTCCCAGAGCTCAGGCCCCGCCTCCCCAGCCACGGCCCCGCCCCTCCCGGCCCCTCCCGGCCCCTCCCGGCCCCTCCCGAGAGCAGCCCCGCTGAGCAGAGCTGCAGCCCCGGACACCGGGCTGGTTTTAATCAAGTTGAAAAGGAAAGGATGAAAAGGAGCTGAAACCGAGCGGCCGGACGGCTGCCCCGGGCGGCAGGGTGGGAGCGCTCTGGGCGCCTCGACGTCGGCTGGGGCTTCAAAGGAGCAATTATCTTGGGCGGGCGGCGGGATGCCGGGGCGGGCGCGGGGAGGGAGGGGGAGGGGACAAGGCCGGGGAGGCGGGGCAGCGGGGTGGGGAGGGGCGCGGAGGGGCGGGGGCGAGGCCGGGGGAGGGGAGGCCGCGGGAGGACGGGGCGGCCCGGCGCCTCCCACCCGGACGGCGGCCCTCCCCGCGGAAGCACGCGCGGGCGGGGCGCGCCGGGTCGCCCGTTGAGTGGCGCATCCATTGTGCCGGCGCTGCGAGCGGCGACACGCTCGGAGCCCGCTCCCCGGTGACGTCTCAAAGGGCCTTTGACGGGGAGCCCCTGGCAGGAGGGCTCACCTGCAGGGAGGCTCTATAGAGCCTTTGAAAGCGCAGCAGCTGCCAGGGGCTGTCGGCGGGGCACCTAGGGGGACGATGAATGAGAGGCCACTGGGAAACAGCAGGCTTGTGCCAAGCCCGCGGGCTGGGAAAGAAAGTGCTCTTCATCGGTGACTCCGCGGCGCGAGGGGACCCTTTCTCCGCCGCCGAGCCCTCATGTGCATGACAAAGGGGCCGCGGGCGCGGGCCGGGAGGCGACGGGCCCAGCCGGGCAGGCGGCGGGGCGCTCAAGTGTGGCGGGTCCACCCCGAGGTGGAGCCCGGCCCCGTGCCCGGCCGTGACCCGGGCCTGGCCGGTGCTCCCCTTAGCCCCACACTCCAGGGCGCTCCTGGCGGGGAGCCCAGGGTCTCCAACCCCCGTCTCCCTCGGGAAGCGGCGGAGCGTTGCCCGGGCCATCCCCGATTTTGCCGGTTTAGTACCCCCAAAGGAGCATGTGGGCCTCGGAGCCCTTAGGGCCACAGCGCCCTGCAGCAGGGAGCCTGGTTTTCCTTTTGCCCCCCTGAGACTGCCCTGGGGAAAGACGGGCCGGCAGTGGCCACCTGAGGCCGAAGGGCTGAGGCTCTTTACAACCTGCACCTGGGGGAGGGGAGAGAAACTCCCTCCACCCCAACACACTGCACAGGCCGCCCACCGCCCAGCACCACCCCCGCCCTGTGAAAGGAGCAGGGAGGCTGGCTCTGGGCTCTGGGGAGAGGCAGGGCAGTGGAAATGCTACTCACCAAAGTGTCCTCACTGGGTACCCGGGGAGGGAGGAGAGCACCCTGGGTCCCAGATACTCACCCCTCGGGTATCTGGGACCCAGCCTCAGCTTGCTGCCTGAGCTGGGCTTTCTGCATCCCATACCCACGCCATCCTGTCCGAGCACCGTGCACCCAGAGCATAGGGAGCCCCCTGCCTTGGCCCTATAGTCCCGGCATCCTGGGCTCCTTGCTGCCAGCTTCTGGTCGGATGGGCACCTCCAGGATTTCACACACATGCCCCAGAGTTGGTCCAGTGACTTGGTGCCAGGCCAAGGGGCAAGTTTAACAGGGACACAAAGGAATGGGATCCCTGCTCAGGCTTGGCCATCAAGGGAGTAAAGAATGATCCAGAACCCGAGTGTTAGACAGGGCCCAGGCCGTGCTTGGCCCAACATGTACAGTAAAAATGCTGCTGGCTGCCGGGCCTCAGCTGCACTGACACAACACGTGTGGGTTAGGGGTCTGGGATGCAGGATGGCACCTGGGGCCTAAACACCCCAGGCAGATAGGTGCCACCTTCCATGCTGGTGCTGAGCTTCCCCCACTAAGTGCCCATCACCCCGCCCCTTCTGGGGTCTGGGCCCTATTCCCATCTCCAGCCCAGACACCCACCCAGCAGCCTCCTGCCCCCAGGACTGGGGAAGAAACAGTGGGCGGGCAGACCCACAGTCCACTCAGCTGCTCAGTCTTAAGTGGTCTTTTAAACCAGAATTAAATTAGATACTTGATTGTTAATGTCCCTGTATCTTAGATTGTTTTCAAAGTAACGAGCCTTGGGCCATGAACCATCTGCAGACACACACCACTGCCTGTTCTCTTTGATCAAGAGGAATTCCGCAGGCCCTAATTGGCCCCTACTCCCTGCAGAACTCCTGATTGCAGCCCCCTCCTCTTACCCACTGAGGGAGGGGGTGGGCTCTGGGTCAGGTCTCAGCACTCCCCAAGGACCGGCGGACACTGTCAACTGCTGGAGTGATCTGTTTGGCAAGCAGATAACAGCCCTCTGATCTGAGCACCAGTGATGCTGACCGCCCCCCCCCCCCCCCCCCACATTTAGAACAAAACTCAAAGTCCCAACCATGGTTTTCATGACCCTGTGATGGTGCTTTCCCTCCGCCTCATTTTCTCCTGCATGGCCTAGCCTCTGTCCCTACACCACTCCTGGCATTAGAGTCTCTGCTCACATCTCACTCCCTGGGTTCCCCCAATCTATCGTTTCCTGAATGTGGGGAGTGTGCTGAGGTGACCCTCTGGCCGGTGCCACCCTCCTTTATTCTGTCCCTGAAGAGGTGGAGGCACTTACCCAGCAGCCACTGCAGTGGATGGACAAGGCCTGAGTGGCCTGAGGCTGCCTTCCCCCCCCCCCCATCAGGCGTGGGCCCAGGTGGTAAGGGGTGGGCTGGGGAGGCTGCCCCCTCTAGGGCTCACCTATGTGGCTCCCCCACCAAGTTACTGCTTCCAACTTGGCCATTTTCAGGAACTAAGGCCATCAGCTCAGAGACACACTTCTTTTCATGGACTGCCCGAGCGTCCAGTGTGAATGAAACTCCAAGACAATGCGAAGATCCCTCATCCGGTCCTGGCCCCAGCTCTGGAGTCTGCAGATCCTGGACCTCGACCAGGCTGAGCATGAGCCACGGAGAGCTGGCCTGTCAGCTGGATGCCTGTGTGTGCCGCTCCTGGACCCAGGCCCCCAGGCCTCCAGGGGGCTCAGGGCTGAGTGGGAGCATCTGACCTGGCCTGTGGCCCTGGCCAGGCTGCATCATCCTGAGGCTGCAAGTGTGGTCTTCCTTCCCTCGAAGGGACCTGAGGCCAAATAGGATTAGGCAGGATTACAAGCCTCCCGCAGAGGCTCAGCGATTTGAGTGGCCTCCCGCCTGTCTGTCTTGGCTGGGCGCCATCCCTGCTGCAAGGTGGGTCAGGGAGGGCTGAGGGCACTTTTGCAGAACCCCCATTTCTCAGTGGGCAGAGAGCCTGTTGTTCGTCGTCTGACCCAGAGACTGGCCATCGGTACCCTCTCCCCTTGAAGCCCAGGCAGCTAGAGCCAGCACCATCGGCACCAGACCCAGGACAGGGATGGCTACACCCTTCCCGCCTTTGAACAGTAGGACCGAGTAGCACCTGCTTCTTCTCCATGAGCCCACCTGCAACCGTCTGTTGCTGGCTACTCATCCGCCTCAGGGCCTCTGGGCTTGGCCGATGGGGGACAGGAGGGGAGAGGAGGGGAGAGGAGGGACCTTGCGGCCCAGACGAATGGACTTGCTTTGTAAGTTTGCTTCTGCTTATGAGACTGAAGAGGAAGCTGAGGCTCAGAGAGATTAAGATGGCAGGTCAGGTGTCACAGCCCCTGAGCAGAGCCAAGATGAACCAGGAATGCAACTTGAGCTCCAGGTCCGAGGCTGCATGCACCACCTTGGACCCCCCCCCTTGATACCCCTTTTGAGCCCCGTGTACAACCAGCCCTTGTGCTCAGCTCTGAGCTCCAGGAAGGTAGGAGAGACCAGGGATAGCACATGCAGGGGAGTGCTCAGGGTGGGTGAGGGTCTGAAACTTGGGCACCCCTCACATGCCAATTCATGCCCACAGGCCTCAGCAGCTGGATCCTCCAGTGTGTGGAGCTTGGCTGGCCGGCTTTTGGCCCAGGGCGGTGGGTGGATGGGCAGCCCTAAGCAGGGGCTCCCAGGCATCTCCCCAACCTCAGGCTTCCACAGTCTGCTGTTGCTCATTACTGGGGAATACAGAGATCTCCCCCGGGCATGGAGGGAGAAGGAAACAGAAAACCTTTGAAGGAAATGGACATTAGTAGAGTTGAGGCAGCATTTGTTTTGAATCGACATGGTTTTCAAAGTCAGTGACTAGCAATAAGGAGAATTCAAGAAGGGGCTGTGTCAGCCTCAGACTGTGGGGGCTCTTCTTTCCGGTAGGCATGGAATTCTGAGGGTGTCCTACTCCAGGGCCCACCCTGCTGAGGCCAGAGCCTCTCCATACCCCTCTGTCTTGAGACCACTCCCCTGGGATTCACAGGCCTTCCTTAAATCACTTCTAGCTTCTCTGGGCTTCTGGAAGCCACAGGAGTGGGGGTCTGGAAGTAAGGTTTCAGCTCTGAACTCCAGACCCAACTAGGAAATGACCAACAGATCTTCTGGACTCCACGTGAAGGTCTGAGGTGGCTGCCTTTGGTAGCCTCTCCGGGGCATGGTCCTGGGCCACAGCTGCTCTGCAGCGGAGAGAGGTGAAGCACCTTGGACCTCCCCTTCCTGGCTCAGCTGGCTGGCCAGTCCCCCAGGCCACCAGCAAGCCTGTAACAAGAATTCTGAGGCCAGCTGCCCCGAGTCAGACTGTTTTTCCGAACATGTTCGTCCTCAAGAGCCAGCCCTCAAAAACGTCTTCAGTGTCTAAGCGGGACGTTGGGTGAGAACCGACAAGCACAAAAGTGTCAGGCACTTCCTGCTCAGAAATCGGCGACATGTCCATGACCCTGTGACCCGTTAAGGACCCTTCCTGTGATTTGTCCAGAACAGCACTTCCCAGGACATTCATCGTGTAGTGACTGTGGGGTTTGGGCAACCGCAGGGTCTAAGTGGCAAGTGACCACTATTCTCCTGGGGCCTTGGGTGGGGCTGGCCCAGCTGAGCTCCTGCGGAAAGGGCTAGGCCACAGTGTCCATCCCTGGGGCTGAAACAGGAGCAGAGGAGCCTTTTGGAGTCTGGTCCCACAGGCCCAGCCCTGGGGGTATGTTACTCCAGTTTACAGAAGCGGGACAGGGTGGGGGGAGTGCAGAAAATGGAGAGGCAGGAGAAAGGCGTCTGCTGTTTTGTGTGTTTTTAGAGCCTTCTTGTTCTGGGGGTTCCTGGCCGAGTCAGAGTTCTTCAAAGCCTGAGCTCTTTGAGGTCTTCCCAGAGGAGGCCCTGGGGGGCTGCAGCCTCTGCAAGGATGTGCTGGCCCTCGGGACAAAGGAAATCAATTCTGGGTTCTCCTAGCAGCTAAGTGATCCGCTGCCCCAAAGCGATTTTCACAGCCCGGGATGCCCAATTGTATTTTCCAGCTCATTAACCCTGAGCACAAAGCGCCGTGTCCCCAGGCCCCAGCCCTGCGCTTCCACTCCAGAGCCCAGGCAGACTCGGATTCCACAGGTCCCTCCCCGCCTGGAGACCAAGCTGCCCATTGTCCCCAAGGTACTGCCTGTTTATTCAGTCCCTTTGAACACTCCTCCCACACTGTGGGCAAGCCTGGGAGAGCCCTGCTCCCCACCCCCCATGACACCCTCAGTCATGGTTAAAGGAGCCAGGCACCACAGCAGAAACTTGGATGCAAACTTCTCTAGTGAAGGTGCTGGGGTGCCCCAGGCGGGGCTGGGAGAAGGCCTTTGGGTGGGGAGCAGTAACCCAGGAAGACTTCTCTGTCTCTTCCTCAGGTGGGGTTTGGAGTGTCTGCCTTCCCAGGCCATACTATTGAGCTGGCACCCATTAGAGGTGCATTCATCCATGGTCCTGGAGAGCAGGTCCCTTTAACAGTGAGATGGCTGGGGTGGGGGGTAAGCCTGGTACCCAGCAACAACCAGTTTGGGCCCTTCTTCCTGCAGCGCCAAGAAAAGCAGTAAGGCCTCGAACTACGAGGTCTGCCTTCTGCCTTCCCTCTTTCCAAAAATGGACACCTGACTGGGACACCAAGCTCCAGGCTGTCACTTTCTCCACGTGGCCACATCATCTCTCTGCCCAAGTGCCATCGACATACGTCCATGAACTTCCCAGCGTCCTCATAGTAGGCTTGCGGGTGACTCGGAGGCAAAAGGGGCCCCAGGGCACCCAAGCCCCTCCGAGTGCTTCCAAAATAAAACCCTGATCTACAGCCCTGATCCACCCTCTTGCCCCAGTTCCCACCTTCCCCCCACGCCTACCCTCCAACATGAGCCTCCTGCTGCCCTGCATCTTCACTTTTCCCTGCTGCTCCCACAAGTCCCTCCTCAGCCAGAGGGTCCTGACAAAGGGTTCATCCCCAGAGAGACCTTCCATGTGCATTGGGTTTTTCAAAAATGGCCAGAATAATACATGCTCTTTCATCCTTGCCTAGACTCTGGGTGGGCCATTTTAACTCCTGGGAGGGTGTTGATGGAGAGACACTGACAGCTTCTCAGGCTTCCACTGTGTCGCTCTGAGCACCCTGGCTTCTCATTGAGCACTGAGGACCCTCCCTGTGAGTCCTGTGGCCCCTCCTCAGAGTACCATAGCCCTGGCCTCTGCCCTCAGCATCTCTCTTGGTTCCAACTTTCCCTTTCCTCCTCCCAAGTCAAGTCCTGTCCAAAGGCTGCTTTGCATGGCTTGCCCTCAGAGTGGACCCTTAGCACTGCCTTGCTGGCCTCCCTGTGGTTTCTGCTCCGAGTGATGCAAATGCACCAAAAATTGTAACTACGTGGAGAAATAGAAAAGACTTTTTAAAAAATCTCTTTAAAAGATAACTGATCATTTAAACAAATGACATCTATCAGTGTGAGATTTATACCATATAGAAGCAAAAAGTCTGACAATAGCATCAGGCTCTGGAGGGAGAAATGGAGACCCCAAATACTACTGTGAAGTTCTTGTACTATATACGAAGTGGGTGATATCACTGGCAGGTATGTTGTGATAAACTGAAGATGTATACTGTCAGCTCTAAAGCAGCCACTAAAATAATAATAATAAAAGAACTAAAGCTAAATAAGTCAACAAAGGAGATATGTTGGAATAATTAAAAAATATTCACTTGATAAACACACACACACACACACACACACAAAAAACAAAAAAAAAAACAGAAAAGACTGAACAGAGAACAGATGGGAATTTATAAAATAATTAGTAAGGTCACGGATTTAAACCTAACCATATCAATAAGTATACAAATGTAAATAGTCTAAATATTCAATTTTTAGAGGGAGAGGAAGAGAGAGGGAGAGAGAGAGAAATATCCATTGGTTGCCTCCCACATGAACTCCGACCTAGAAAAGAACCCATTACCTGGGCATGTGCCTTGACTGGGAACTGAGCCAGCGACCTTTCGGTGCAAGGGATGGCCCTCAATTAAGTGAGCCACACTAGCCAGGGCATGAAGAACTCTTTAAAGATAAAGACACGACTATGATTAAAGTAAAAACATTAGAAAGAAAAACCATGCTAACATGGTCAAAAGGAAACTGGAGTCTCTAATATTAGACAAAGTTGACTTCAGAACCAAGAAATTAAAGAAATAAAGACTACTTCATGTTGATAAAAAAAGTTAGTTTGTCAAGAGGACATAACATTCTTAAACATTTATGAACCTAATAATAAATGAAGTAAAAACAAATAGAACCATAAAGAGAAATAGACAAACTCACAGTTACTATTAAAGATTCCAATACCCCTCTCTCAATAATTGATGGAACAAGTAGGCAGAAAACCAGCAATGATACAGTGACAGGTGCATACTGACCAACTTGACCCACGTGATACTTACTGACTACCCCCCCCCCGCACCTCCCCCCAACACCAGAAGAATCACTTTTTTTTTTTTTCAAGGACAACAGAACATTGACTAATACAGGCTATATTTGGGGCCATAACACAAGTCTCAATAAATGTAAAAGGGCTACTGTGAGACAAAGTGCATTCTCTGACATGGAAGTAAACTGAAAATCAATACAGAAACATCCCTGGAAAATCCCCCAAGTAAATACACTTTAATCCAGGGTCAAAGAGGAAATCAAAAGGGAAATTCATATTTGGAATTGAGTGAAAATGAAAACATATCAAAACTTTGGGATGCCACTAAAGCAGTACTTAGGGGGAAATTCATAGTACTGATAGCTATATTAGAAAAGAAGAAAGGGTTTGCCATCATTTCAGGGCACACCTGGGATGGGGATGGGCACCAGCCTGAGCATCTTCACGCCTAGATAAGGACCAGCTGTGCTTAGACTCCTGTCCACACAACACACCTGTCTGGCCTGCTCCTGGGCCCTTCTCTTTGTCCCACCTGGTAGCCAGGGACAGTGTCTAGGCTTCCTTTACACGTAGGACATGGGTTTTTGAGCCCAAAGCCACCATATGACAGAAGTGGGGTCCCTTCTCATCCCTACCACCCCATGCCCCACCTCCCATGCCAGGGCCTCTTCTGGCCAGCCCCCCCTCCCCCATCCCTAGGGCTGGAGATACTGGTGTGCTGGAGGCTGTTTGTGCTGAGCACTGGGTCTGTGTTCTCTTGGCCAACCCCCCTATATCCCCCTCTGGAGGCTCTGCCCCACCTGCATCCTTCCTCCCTCTTCTACTTCACTGTGGTGCCATGCTAGATAGGAGCTTGGTCAGCACCAGCCCAGCCTTGCTCTCTTCAGGAGGGTCAGACATTAATTCAGACACCCACAAAGAAGGGCAAGACTGATGAAGGTTGGCACCCATGCCTGGCCCTGACACCCCATCCTTCCCTTTGCCAGCTAGACCACAGCTCAGGCACCTACTCATCCACCCAGACACCACCTTCCCAGAGTCCTGAGCGGATGTGGGGCAGGCTGGGGCAGCTGGCTGTCATCCTTATTAAAATTCTTCTTCAAACACTCCCGTGAGTGGCCTGCTAAAGATAAACTACCAGGAGAGAGACCTTCAAAGAAAATGCTTTAATGATGCAATTATCTTCAATCAACTCAGAACATCTTTATTACATTAGTAAGGGGCAATCCATCTTGGAATATAGAAAGAGCTGATCCCGCAGCAGACACCAGGCCTGGCCCTGGAGCCGGTCTGAGGGCCCCTTTCAGCCTTGCTTCTACATTTGCATGGAGAAAAAAACTTTCTAATTGAATTTTTCTGGCTGAGCTAGACGGTTACACTGTCCCCAAAAGCTGGATTTCATTAAAGCAATTTTAGTTTCTCAAAAATAAATATAAATCGATTTAGGTTGCTGTTTCTGTGTTCTGGGATATTAACGAGATAGTCGTTACCCGCAAACCAATCTCATGATGTATTCTCAAACTCAAGGCGAGATCGCGGCGTGGCGCCTCCTCCGTGGCACTCAAGAAGGTTTTAAACCAAAGACTGGTCCGATTTTGGATAAAGAATCCGAGTAAGCACAGGTTTCTGTCGGGCCTCGGCTCTGCTTCCTTCCGAGCCTGGGAAGGGGATCCCGCCTCTGCAGGCGCCTCCGGGAGCAGCCCCGCCGACCCGGGTCCGTAGGAAGCCCGCGCCGCCCGAGGCCCATCGCGGCTGGGTTTTCCCAGGTCCCGGTCTCACGACGATTTTCCGAGCAAGTGCGCGGCGGAAGAGACCGAAGGTGAACCTAACACCCAGCGACAGACTCCGCGTTCCCGGCCAGGAGCCGCCCGAGGCGCCCCTCCAGGGCCCCCAGGCCGGCGTCGGAGGCCGGTGTGAGGTCGGACCCTGCCGCCTCCCCCGATGTCCCCACCGGCTGCTCCTAGAACCCGGCCACGGGACTCGCAGGCGGCGGGAGGGGCGGCCCCTGACCCAGAGGACGCTCAGCCGCTACAGGTGCAGGGGAAGCGCCCAGAGGCAAGGGCACCTCGGCCCGACTTCAAGACGGTGGAATGGAAGCCCAGGCTCCAGGCTGCGTGCGGGGTCCGTCAAATGGGCCCCCAGGGCGAGGAGAGAGCGCGTGGGCCAAAGCAGGCACGTGCCGAGGGTTCCAGCGTGGGGTTGGGGTGCAGCGGGAGGAACAGCCGCCGAGCGACGGAGAGACGACGAGGCAGGAGGCGCCTGGCGCCAAGCTCTTCGCTGCGCAGGGTCTGCGCGCGGTCAAGGGCGGGCGCTCCGACCACGACCTCGCCGCGTCGCGCCCGCTGTCCACTCTTGGGAGTGGGGCGGCTGGGCCGGCTCCGGGTGCTCCCGGGGAGTCTCAGCAGCCTCGTGGACAGGAGGAGCGTGGGCCGGGCACGCAGCGCTCCGGGAGAAGGCGGCAGGCGCAGGGAGAGCGCCAGGGGCGCGCCGGGAGGGGAGCGCTCCGCCCGGGATGGACGTGCGGGTGCCAGGCGGCGGCCCCGCCCCTCCCTGTCCTTTCCGCCCCCGGGGTCAGCAAAGCCAATGGACGCCTGGGCCACGCGACAGCGGCCCAGGCGATTGGACAGCGGCTCATGAAAAGGACACCGCCTTTTTATAGGGTACGGAGGGCGGGGTCGCTCCGAGTCCCGGGCAGTCGCAGGACGTGCTGCCCCCGCGACGCGCCGGCCGGGCCCCGCAAGCCCTGCGCCTGCCGGCGTGCGCATGGCCCCGGCGTCGCTCGTCATGAACTCCTCTGGGCTCAGGACGTGTGGCGGGGACCGCGCGGGGCCCGGCCCGCTGCCCTTCAGCGTCGAGTCGCTGCTGGAGGCGCAGCATCGGCTGGGCCCGGAGCCCGCGGAGTCCCGGGAGGAGAGGCCGCGGGGCGCGGCGGAGTCCCGGGCCAGGTTCCCGCCGGCCGCCCGCTCGTCCTCCCCACGTAAGTGCCCTGTCGCCCGGTCCCAGGCCGCTAGAGAGCCCGCCTGGGGCAGCTGGAAGGACCGGGGCGGGAGGGGCGCGGTCGCTTCTAACTTCGGAGAGTGACCAGCCGCGCACCGACCTGCCTTAGTGCGGAGAGAAGCCAGCCCACCCGAGCCGTTCCCGCGCCCCACACAACCAGGCTCTCGCTCTACCTGGGAGCGGAGTGGGCACCCTAAAGCCCTGAGGCTTCTCGGGGCCCCGGGCCGTCCCCGGGACGGTGACCTTCCGCTTTGCCAAGCCCTCATCTCTGCGCTTCACGCCGTTATTGAGGCGGCCTCCAGCACAAGCTTCTCGCCTCTCCAAGTGGGCAGTTCCCCTCCTCCCGGGGGTGCGGGGCCCTGGATCTGGGGAGCAGAGCCCGAGTCCACAGCAGCCCGCCCCTCCACGCACCGTCTCCCCGGTGCCTTGCTCATCTTGCCCCTGTGGCATTTGGGGTATCGTCTTCTCCCTCGGTGGGCGCGATCACGGAGCCGGGAAAGGGAGCGCACTGCCGGCGTCTGAGTACCCAATGTGTGCTTCTCTTTCCTCCCAGGCGCCTCCAGCCCTCCGCCCTGCACCCTCCGAAAACACAAGAACAACCGCAAGCCACGGACGCCCTTCACCACCGCCCAGCTGCTGGCGCTGGAGCGCAAGTTCCGCCAGAAGCAGTACCTGTCCATCGCCGAGCGGGCCGAGTTCTCCAGCAGCCTGAGCCTCACCGAGACCCAGGTGAAGATCTGGTTTCAGAACCGCCGGGCCAAGGCCAAGCGGCTGCAGGAGGCCGAGCTGGAGAAGCTGAAACTGGAGGCCAAGCCGCTGCTGCCCGCGTTCGCCCTGCCCTTCCCCCTGGGCACCCACCTTCAGGGCTCCCCGGGCGCTTATGGCGGTGCTGCTGGCACTCTGCCTCAGGTGCCAGGACTCTTCACAGCGCCCATCACCGCTTACGGCGTGTATTACCTCTCCTAGGGGACTGGGGCGCACGCCTTGCCAGGTGGTGGCCTGGTGGCAGCAGGGGAGGGTAGCGCAGGACAGGGCGAGCTGCGCACCTCAGCCCTCCAGGAAAACCCTCTGCGTCCCTTCGGTCTTTTTTTGTTTTGCTTTTCAGGTTTTTGTTGTTGTTGATACAATGTTATGATTGATGCCTCAAGCCTATTTGTGGGTGTCTTACAGATATTTAAGAACTTTAAAAAAATCATGTTCGTTCTAGACACTTTCCTGAAAGACAGCGAACATAGTTTCGTACGGTGTCCTGGAAATGGGCCTGGTCGAGCTTCCGATCTTGTACAAGGCAGCCAATAAAGTGTTCTGAACTTCACTCTGTGAGACCTCCCTCTGATGCCCGTTTCCGTAACCGGCTCCTATCAGAAGGATTCGCCAGACTGTCTGGGGCAGCAAGAAACGGATTCCCGCAAAAGAAATGAAAACAGTTTGGAGCCAGGACTGCTGAAATGAAGCGCACTGATTGCTAACTAGGTGTGTTACCATCACGGCAGAATGGAAACGTTCACACGTGGTTCAGGGAATTCTTTCCGCATTTATTTTTTGTTAGCCTGAGGCAAGGTGCTGTCTGTGTCTGGGTGGGGATGTGGGTGTGTGTAGGGGTGTGTCCATGCAGAGGCAGGGTGGCCACGGAGCCGTGGAAGGACATGGGGAGCACGGTGGGCAGTGTGCACCGCAGACCCTGCCGCTGGGCTCCCCAGGAATCCCAGATTGGTGCTCGGCTGGGGAGGAGGAGGGGTTGCTAAGGCTCAGGGTCCATACAAAGAGCATTGGCTAACTGGGCCAGGATGGCCAGGGACCTGCTGGCATCCTGCTCTGCTTCTTTGCAACACGCTGTCAATTCAGGTCTCCAGGGCCCAAGGGAGAAAGGTGCCGGTCTGACCCTTCCTGAGGCTTCTCCCAGCTGCCTCCGCTCTCCTACTAGACTCTGCACTGGGACTGTCGAGGTGCTTGAGGCAGATGGAACCCCCTCAACCAGTCAGCTTGATCCTCACGGTGGGCAGCCCCCTCCCCACCTTCCCCCTGCCTCCCAGCTGTAGCCAGGACCTGGAGGTGACCATAGGGAAGGGGACGCTGAGCCCCTCTCCCAAGGTCGCTGGTGCTGGCTCTCCCTAGGCCTCGGTTTTATTCACTTGGGGCTGCTGGGGTGCTGCCCACAGGAAACAGCCGCGGAGAAGTGGACAAGTCCCAGAAGTAATGATGAGAGTGCCCTAACTGCCTATTACTGGCCGTCATTCTCCCTATGTTTCTGGAAAATGGCAATTCACAATGGATTTTAAACGGAAACTAACCCAATTCTTGAAGTAGGATCTGCTGGAAATGAAGGCTGATGAGAGAGGCACACTGTTATCCTTCCCAGGCCTGTGCCCATGGGGGTGAGCTGTTTAAACTCGGAGCCCGAGTCGTCAGGGGTCTTCAAGGGGACAGACCCGCCCTGTACCTACACCAGAGAAGGCGGAGGGGCCATGGCACGAAGGGAGCTTGAGCGGGGCTCAAGGGCCAGAGAGCCATGACCCATGACTCAACTTGACCTCACAGAGCACAGTTGTTGCTTTTTAAGGCTACAGAACCTTGATCCTCTTCTCACACCTGAGGCTTTGTGTGTGTTGTGTTTTTTAATATTTGTATTGATTTCAGAGAGAGAGGAGATAGAGACATCAGTGATGTGTCATTGATCAGCTGCCTCCTGCACCCTGGGGATCGCGCCAGCAACCTGGGCATGTGACGTTGACTGGAGTTGAACCCGGGACCCTTCAGCCTGCAGGCTGACGCTCTATCCACTGAGCCAAACCAGTGAGAGCACATTTGAGGTTCTTAAAAGCACTGCAGCCCTACTAGAGATGAGGCCTCTGGAGGAGGCCCTGCAGGCGGTCCCCACTCTGCCAGGCCTAGCCCCACCGCCCTTATTTGTCAAAACGGAGCGGACCCATTGTTTCTGTCCATGGGCTACCTTCCCTGTAAGTCCGGTTCCACATGCCTGCCCAAACCTACTTCTCCCTGCTGTGGCTCCGAGTGCCCCCAAGGTGTGCTCTCTCCTTAGCTACCTGGTGACTATCAATGAGAGGACTGCAGACTCTCATCTGCTCTGTTCCTGCCAGGAAGACACCAGCCAGTCACTCGAGCTCTGGTGCCAGCCCCTTCCCTCTGCCTGTGGCTGTCCTTCCTTGGGGAGGCTGCCCCAGCTGGCACTCATCCCAGCACTGACCGCCCTGCCTCAGGTGCCACCTGTCAGTCTTCTCTGTCACTGCCCCCTAGTCAGGTTTGCTTAGAGCTCAGTAGAGGATGACCCAGGGTCTCTCAAACAGGCACAAGCTCTCACTGATGGCACCCTGCGCACTCACCCCTCCAGAGGTGCCAAGACTTCATAAATCTCCCTGAGAACTGCCCAGGCCAGTCAGGTGGCCCAGTAGGTTGGAGCGTCGTCCCACACACCAAAAGGCTGCAGGTTCAATCTCTGGTCAATGTTTCTCTCTCATCAATAAAAACAAACAAAAACCACAAAAAACATATCCTCAGATGAGGATAAAAATAGTTATAATAAAATAATTCTTTCTGAAAGCTGAATGCAAAGTGCTCAAACGTAATTATTGCTCATTTCCCAGCTTAGTTCAACAATATAGAAATGACGACTAGAGACCATAAATAAAAATATATGCTTTATAAAGAACACTTGTAGGATGGCCCCTACAGAGGGAGGGGAGGGGGAGCAGAGTCACTGCCGAAATCTGCGGTCTCTCTCTGCTGATTTTGGCAACCGGTGTCACCCCGCCATCCCCCAAAGGACCGAGACATGACAGGCGGCAAAGGCCCGCTCCGTGGCTCAGCTGTCACTGGTGCTTATTTCTGTTCTTGGTGCTTTTAAATCCTCGTGATGCACCTTGACCAAAACAGACGGTGGAAGGTACTCTGAAATGGAAAAAATCGTCAGACTAAAGAATCATACCTTCTACCAACAAGCAGCCCAATTCCTGGGGCAGTCTTTTCCTCTTCTCCCTGAATGCTCTTTCCCTCATGGAGCATTCCTAATGGCAGCTCTTCCTTCCTGCAGACTCTGCTCTGGGGCCCTGGGGCAGCTCCTTACTGTAGCTGGCCAGTGCCTCTGACCTGCTTCCTACAGGGACCAGCTCCCACCAGGCTCTCCAGAGTTGACTTCCTGTCACCCTCCCTGCACTGAAACCCTAACTGCCCACTGGTATCTGGACTCGCTCGATGGCCAAAGTCCAGGCAGCTGTGCGAAGGCAGCGAAGGGACACGAGTCCTTTTCATGTCAGTTTGGACTCCTTGGCGATTTTTTTCATTTGTCCAACATTTCCTCCAAATTCGATTTGAACTCAAGTTTAACCCAGTAAAAGTGCAGTTAATACTAGAAAGACAGACACACAGTTGAAACCTAAGCAATTATAACTGAGCTTGTCTCAATCCAGAAGAAAAGGGGGCAGCACTCTGCATTCCTGCGCTGCAGGGCTTCCAAAAGCAGTGAGCCAGAGCCACGAAGTTATCCTCCAGAACCAAAACAGCCAGCAGAAGCCCGCGGCGGAGCCAGCATCCGTTTCCCCCAGCGCGTTCACAACCTCAGAAATGCCAGCTACTGACCTGCGGCGGTAGGTCCGCTTCTCACCCACGGGCTCTGGGGGTGGCGTCACGCGTTCGGAGCAGACTTCCATGGTGTCCCCATCATCCCCCATGGCTTCTGTTGGCACTTCCATGGCAGCCATGGGAGTGGCTGGGCTGTGGAAAGCAGAGGGGCTCGCCGGGCTCGCCATGGTGATGGATGCAGCCCCGTCTACCACAGGAATGAACTCACCGGAAAGAGACTATTTCTTGTCCTGTAGACATTTTGTAACTATTTTGCATTGTGTAATTTTTAGGCTACCAGGATAAGGAGAAGGGTTATGGCAAGGTCAAAAGTGGATGTTATGATGCCACTTTTTATAAATTTAGGTATAACAATTTCACTTTGCCTTTAAAAAAATTTTGTTTTGTTAATCCTCACCAGAGGCTATTTTTCCATTGGTTTTTAGAGAGAGTAGAAGGGAGGGGGAGAGACAGAGAGAGAATCATCGATGTGAGAGACACTTATCGATTATGTGTGTATATACTCAAAAAGCTTCTCTGAATTCCAGGGGTGGCTGCACATACCCTTTGCTTTTCTTTGGTTTATCAAACCGGAAGTCCCCAGGGTAGAGGTGATGTCTCACCAGGTGGTCCTTCCTGTCTTTGCTGGTCTTGAACTTCTCTGTGCAGCCTTCCACCAAGCACTGATACTAAAATAGAAACGGGCCCTAACCGGTTTGGCTCAGTGGATAGAGCGTCGGCCTGCGGACTGAAAGGTCCCAGGTCGATTCTGGTCAAGGGCATGTACCTTGGTTGCGGGCACATCCTCAGTAGGGGGTGTGCAGGAGGCAGCTGATCGATGTTTCTCTCTCATTGATGTTTCTACCTTTCTTTCCCTCTCCCTTCCTCTCTGTTAAAAATCAATAAAATATATTTAAAAATAAAATAAAATAAAATGGAAACGGTGTCCCGCCATCCACAGGGGTGGGGGCTGGAGAGGAAAGGTGTCCCTGGTCTTGCCCCACCCAAGAGCTGAGAGCTCTGACCCTTAGGCAGACAGTTCCCGTCCAAGCCCCCCCCACATGACCGCTTTACTCACCATGTCCTGCCGCTCAGATAGGATCTGGAACAAGGAATCGTGCCACTCCAGGATGTGGATGTCCAGCAGATGCCCCGAGGGGAAGGCCCGCTTGCAAAAGGAGCACACGTTTCTGTGCAGAGTGTGGTAGTGATGCTCATAATCCTCCAGGGTGTCAAATACCTGGCAGCAGCCCGCCACCTGACAGGTGAACTCAGGCACCCTGGCAAAGGAAACCACTGCTGGTTGACAAAAAAACATTAGGCTGTTGACAACTTCCCTTTAAGCCAGCGGTTCTCAGTCTGTGGGTGGAGACTCCTTTGGTGGTTGAAAGATCCTTTCACAGGGGTCACCTAAGACCATCCTGCATATCAAATATTTAATTACAGTTCATAACAGTAGCAACATTACAGTTATGAAGTAGCAACAAAAATAATTTTATGGTTGGGTCACAACATGAGGAACTGTATTTAAAGGGCCAGAAGGTTGAGAACCACTGCAAGGGGTCAGATAAAGCTCTGAATGTTTCTTTCCCAATTAGAAATCTTGCTTTCTTTTTTGTAGCTTTTCTCTTACTTTCTTTTTTACAAAATTATTGATTGATTTTTAGAGAGAGAGAGAAAGAGAGAGAGAGAGAGAGAGGGAGGGAGGGCGGGGGAGAAAGAAACACCAATTTGTTGTTAACACTTACGTATGCATTCATTGGTTGATTCTTGTAGGTGTCCTGACCAGGTTCCCTGAAACCTTGGCCCATAGGGACGATGCTCTAACCAACTAAGCTACCCAGTCAGGGGTAGCTGAGAAGTTAATCTTCAGAGACCAGCCAGGTAGTGGAGAGATCAGCAAAGCGGGGCTAGGACGGTGGTTTAAGCAGAGAGGGCTGTGACAGGTCACCAGGGAGGGGCAGGACAGGGGGGCCCTGGAAGGGGACAAAGTGGGGGGCGAGGAGAGGCGGCGCTGGGGGCAGAGCAGCTCACCTGGGCCTCTCGGGAACCCCGGTCACCCCGGTCAGCACGTCCTGGAGGTAGAGGTGCCGCTGCACATCCCCTTCCTATAGAACACAGCAGGCGCACAACTGAAGGCCCCGCCCACCCGGGCCCCGCCCCGCCCATCCCCGCTCTAGTCCCGCCCCCACAGACAGCTGTAGGCCCCGCCCAGGCCCCGCCCAGGCCCCGCCCCACAGCTGCAGGCCCTGCCCCTAGATAACTCCCTTTTCCCTGGCCTCACGCACCTCAAAGAACTCATGCTCCCGCGGGAAGCGTACCAGACGCGCCGCAAAGCGGAAAGGCGCGGCCCCGGCCGCGGGGTCTCGTTTCACGGGCAGCGGCTCAGCCGCCCCAGGCTCCGCCACTAGGCGGGCGTGCACCGCGGGCGGCAGCTGCATCGTCTGCTTCGCCGCGTAGCCACAACCTGTCGGCCACCGTCCTCGAGCTTGCCGGGTCCGGACGTGACGTAGCGTGCCACTTCCGCTTCCGGCACGGGCTGCGCGGCGGATTTTGGCGGGTGTGGGCAGTGGCGCGGCACTAGCGGTGAGTGCGGACGGGCGCCGAGGGGCCGGGCGCGGCGGGGCTGCCCTCTGAGCCGCCCCCAGCCCGTGCGCAGCAGGAGCCGTGCTTCGGGGCAGCTCAGTCCTGAAGCGGACGCCGAGGTCCTGCCCAGATCCTAGTGGTGCAGGGTCCCTCCCGGGCCGCCGCCGGCACCCTCGGCCGCACGGCTTTGTCTCTGGCGCGGCGGCCTCTGGGTCATTGTCGTCTCCAAATCAGTCACTAAAGACCAGGAAACTCAGGTTTTATTGGAAGTCTTCTTTGTCGGAGGGCCTTCAGTGGCTTCCATTACCTTAGTCCCGTGTCCTCCCGGCCGGTCTGACCCTGCACGCTCGGCTGCCTGCCTTTTCGTCTCCTGCAGCCGGAGCTGCACAGGGCGCGGTACCAGGAGCTCAGGGCGCAGAAATCGAAGGAGGTCAAGCAGTTACCTGATTAAAAACGCGATAGATAAGACACATGAGGGACCAAGTGTGCATGAGACTTACTGGAGGGTGGGGCAGGTGCTCGCAGACTGGCTCAGAATGTTTCAGCATCGAGCACAACGTGCGCATGTATACGTGCGAGGGCGAGGAGGGTGCTTTTCTTTAAGCAATGGAAAATACGTAATGAAGTTTGGTCATTTCATCCTGGGAGTGAAGGTTGCGGCCACATCGCCGGCTGGTCATTCACGTGCCCAGGAAGAGCACTGGACAGACCTAGACTTTTCCATCGCAGTACATTTTCTGTCTCTGAAAAAGCATTAGGGTTGTTGGCGTTTTTCGCAAGTTTTCAAGTGTGTTTTCAAGCCCTCTTCCTGCGGCTCAGGTGGCCGAGCCTCAGTTGGTTGCGCGTCGTCCCATGGACCCAGAGGTGCTTGGTTGCCTGCGGGTCAGGGCACGTACCCGGGGTTCTGGCTCGATCCCCAGCAGGGGGCATGCAGGAGCCAGCCGATGTTTATCTCTCCCTCTCTAAAAGAAATGAATACATATTTAAAAAGTGTTTTTCAAGCCCATTTGAGACATTAGCTTTGAACTCTCAACAGAGACTCCCTTTCCTCTGTTCACCAGTGTGTGTGAAGTAGGCGGCTTAGCCCACGAAGGCGGCTCACTGGGGTAGACGAGGTAGGTTTCTCGTTGGAGCAACAGAAGTCTGTCCATTTGTTCTGACCGACGGAGAGAGGTCAAGTGAGCTGTTGCAATTAAACGTTCTTTAGGGCTGCATTTAGTGTGGATGCTGCTGACGTTTAGCATCCTGGACTCTTGTGCCTTCCAGTCACCATGACAACCAGGGGTCCCTCAGGGGCCCCGCCTGCAGGTGAGAGCCCCCATTCTTTTTTTTCTTTTTTTTAGTTTTAATATATTTTATTGATTTTTTTACAGAGAGAAAGGGAGAGGGATAGAGAGTTAGGAACATCGATGAGAGAGAAACATCGATCAGCTGCCTCCTGCACATCTTCCACTGGGGATGTGCCCGCAACCAAGGTGCATGCCCTCGACGGGAATCGAACCTGGGACCCTTCAGTCCTCAGGCCGACGCTCTATGCACTGAGCCAAACCGGTTAGGGCTGACCTGCCTTTTTAATAACTTACTGTGTGCAGGCTTTGGAGACACTGCTGCCTTTCATCTGTGCAGTAGCTCAGGGAGAGCATCCTGCTCATCTCTCCTTGGAGGGAGCTGGCTTAGGACACGCTCAGCCAGGCCCCGCAGCCTGCGCCCTGCTGCTGCTTGCCCCCTTCCCGCTGCAGCTGTCGTTACTGCCAGCGCCTCCTGGCAGCTCCTGCGCTTGGCAGCCTGGGTTCCAGCTCGTGCTTACTCTTCTGCCCCCATGTTTGGAGACATCTGCACCTGGCCAGTGTTGGATGCTTATACATTGTGAGCTGTAATTGCATCCAGAGAACCTGTTTTCCACCCCCCAAGATCACAGTTACAATTAGTATTCCTTGGTGATTAGCTGTGGCGTGCGGGCTGGGCCGTCGGCTCTGCTTGGTGTTTTGTTTGACTTGGGTGTCTTCACTGCAGCTGTGGGCACAGTGGCTCCTAACCTTTTCAGGGTCACAGAGCCTTTGAGGGTCTATTGAGAAAGCCTCTCAGAAAATTCACAGAAACATGACTGCCCTTGATAACAGTCTTTCGTTGTCCGTGGATCTGAAGTTAAGAACTTTACATAGATAGACTGGAATGTTTATGTGAAGCGGGTAAAATGTGCTCATTTTTATTTTTTAATCTAGAGTTAATTACCCCTGTGTGTTTATTCCCTCTCTTTCTATCAGCACTGTTGATGGTGATGGCTAACTGGGCCAGTCACCAGTAGGACAACAGGCCGCCATGCAGGCCACTACTGTCCCCAAGGGGACATCTCAGTTATCACTTCCATTCCAGAGGGTTCTGTACGTAATGGTGAGGCCCTGGGACATCTGGTGGACAGGGTAGACTGAGCTGAAGTGGAATCCCACCCCATTCCAATGCACGGGAAATGTGTAGCACTTTTCCCCACAGCTTCTGCATATATAGCCAAGTTTGGGTAAGAGGAGGAAATTCCTCGGAATCAGAGTGCAGAGAGCACGCGGACCTGAGGCAGCGCAGGGTTTGGGAACCAGGTGTGGGCCTCGTGGACTGGAGCAGTTTGAATACCTGAGCTGGGACAGGGGGCGGCAGTAGCTGAGGCCTGTGTAGATGCAGGGCCACTGGGTCTGCCCAGCCAAGACAAGAAAATTGTCTGCCAGCCACTGGCCCGGAGCCCTGCAAGGTGATGTCACCCAGGGTGAAGGAGGGCCCAGGCCTTGGGGTCCGCACTGTCTGCACCTGCAGGCTCCCTAGCTGGGAGAGGGCCTGGAAACGGGCTGGAGTGTGCATCGCCAAAGAGAGCGTGTCCACTGGAGACCTCGCCCGTGAGAAGTCGCCGGCAGTAGGTGGTGTGGTCTGCAAGGGCCGTCGCGTGGGCCAATGGTGATTTCGTTTCTCATAGACCTGACGTTGGCCAAAATGGGTTGCTTTAAACATTTCGTATTGATAGGGTTTTGTTTTTGTAAGTAGCTTTCCTGATATCTTTAGGAGAACGTATTGTGATGTCTCAGGGCCGAAACTATGAGTGAATTTCGGATTCACCACGATGTCAATGAGCTGCTCAGCTTGCTGCGTGTTCATGGAGGGGATGGGGCCGAGGTGTACATCGATCTCCTGCAGAAGAACAGGACCCCGTATGTCACCACCACTGTGTCTGCACACAGTGCCAAGGTGAGTGCCATCCCTGCGCTGCTCTGTCACTGCTGTGCCCAGAGTTCACCTCCCTGGCTCCTGACTGGGTGGGCCTAGCAGTGCCGGTGATGACGTCAGGCAACTTGGCAAGTGCTTCTCATGGACCAAGTGTCTGCTCAGCTCAGTGCCTCTGCTGAAATCTCTTTAAAGTGTACTCTTTTTCTTTCTTTTTAAAAAAAAAAATTTCTTTATTGATTTCAGAGAGGAAGGAAGAAGGGGAGAGAGTTAGAAACATCAAAGATGAGAGAGAATCATTGATTGGCTGCCTCCTGCACACCCCCCACTGAGGATTGAGCCCGCAACCCAGGCATGTGCCCTTGGCCGGAATCGAACCTGGGACCCTTCAGTCCACAGGCCGAAGCTCTATCCACTAAGCCAAGCCAGCTAGCGCTGTTTTTCTCTATTCAAAAAATATGTGATTCAAAATTATGGATCTGCAGTAAAAAGTAACTTTGAAATCTTTTAAAAAACACCTTAAGAAGCTTCAGTTATTTAACCAGCTTAATAATGGCACAAGGATAATTAGAAAAATTCACTAAGCCCTGGCCAGTGTTGCTCAGTGGTTAGAATGTTGGCCGAGCACCGGAGTGTTGTGGGTTGGATTCCTGGTCAAGGGGACGGACCATACCTGGGGTGCAGGTTTGATCCCCGGCTCCGGTTGGGGAATGTGCGGGAGGCAGCCAATTGATGTGTCTCTCACATTGATGTTTCTCTCTTTCCCTCTCCCTCCCCCCTCCCTCCATGCCTCCTTTCCACTCTCTGAAAATCAGTGAAAAAAATACCCTCGGTGAGGATTAACAAAGAAAAGAAAAGAGAAAGATTCACTGAGCATATTAACTTAGGAACACACATTACATTTAATCTCTTGCAAGGGGAGCATTAAAAACCAGTGAGAAAACTTAACCCCTGAACCAGTACGTGGTAATACATTCAAGAGGGAACAGAGTAGAATGAAGGCATAAGCCACCGGGGAAAACACAGGGTTGTTCGGTGACAAGGCTTGGGAAGGGGAACCTTGGAGGAGGATGGTTTCACAGACTGAGGCGTCTTTTTAGTTTTATTTTGGCAATACATGGTGATTACTTAGCCTACCTAATTTTACTCCACTTGGGTCTTGGTGTTTAATTTTCTGGAAGATGTTTTTTAAAGTTCTTAGTTATTGTCACTAAATCACTTGTGTTTGTTCTTTTGAGGTTAAAATAGCAGAATTTTCTCGTACTCCAGAAGACTTTCTGAAGAAATATGATGAATTGAAATCGAAAAACACAAGGAACCTTGACCCACTGGTGTACCTGCTGTCAAAGCTCACGGAGGACAAAGAGGTACCTGTCATGCTCAGGGTCAGGCATATCAGGGAAGGCGCGTGGGGAGCTTGTCTTGTGGGGCAGATATGGCGAGGGTTGGAAGCGCACAGGCTTGCACGGTAGAGATAACGCCCATGACCCTGCTGTCGCGGGTGCCCTCCTGTTGCTCTGCCCGCCCGTCAGAATGAAAATAGCTCAGAGTGGTAGACAGAAACATAGGAAGTGCTGACAGTGATTACTTCGAGGTGGGAGCTTTTTTGTTGCTGTCTGGTGCCATGTTTTCTGTTAGTTTAAAGCTGTGTGCTTGATGCTGAGAAAGGCACACATCGACCTGGGGGAGCATGGCACATGGGAGCGCCCAGGAGTGCATTAGGTCCTTCCTCCTCTTCCCCAGCTCAGGGTCTCTTCAGGGGTGGAGGCGCACCCTCCACTGCCTAGGACAGGGAGGGGCCAGCCAGGTGTAGAGGAAAGGCAGTGCCCTGGGAATGGAGTTTGGGAATCGGCTGTTAAAGAAGCTGTAGAGTCCCTCCTTGTGAGTAGAAGACTTGAACCTGGAGGCAGGAAGCTTTGGGAGACCAGACTGCAGCTGGAGGACTGACGGGGGCCCCTGCTCTCACCCTTCTGTGGTCACTGGGCCTGGGAAAGAGGGTGGGGTGTCGGTGCCAGGCGGGTGCAGACGTGTGCGGCCCCTTGTCATTCAGGGTTCTGTGTGTGCAGACTCTGCAGTACTTACAGCAGAATGCGAGAGAGCGAGCCGAGCTGGCGGCCACGGCGACTGCCAGCAGCACCGCCAGCCTCAGCGCCCCTGCCGCAGCCTCCCGGATCTCCACGCAGGAGCTCGAGGAGCTGAGGAAGCAGCTTGGCAGCGTGGCCACGGGCTCCACGCTGCAGCAGGTGCTGTGACCCGCCGCCCACAGGCCCGCACTCACTGCAGCCGGGGAGGGAGCGCCAGCAGGGGGTGCACGTCCCACTGTCACCTGCTCAAGATGAATGGAACGTGGAGACGCTGGGGACGAGCTGCGTGTGGACGGGAGCCAGGGCCTGGCGCACAGGCAGGACGGTTCTGTCCCACGCAGGCAGTTGACTCGCCTGCTGCCAGGCAGTTGTGTGGTTCAGCCAATGCCAACTGCAATCTCCATTTCCCTCTGTTAATTTTTAACCGTTTGTCTTTTTAAAATTATAGTTCATAGACAATTTTCTCTAGATTGTTTTCTTCTGTACTTACCAATCTTTCTTGCTTCTGAGTTCATGTACTGCCCTCTTCTTTGGATGTACGTCGTCTGCTCACAGCTTTGCTCAGCCTTCAAGCCCACAGAGCTGTGTCCCCATGAGGGTCTGAGCTGAGTATGTGCTTGTTGAGCACAGCAGCTGTGAGAGGGACAGTGGCTAGCACTGGTGGGCATGTGCTGGGTCCGAACCTCACAAAGCCCTCACCCCGACACCCCGTGTGACAAATGAGGAAACTGTGCTTGCACCTGCCTTTCTCATACTCCTGAGCCAGTGCTTCTGAAAGCCACTCCCACGGCCCTGGCAGCCAGTCCCTCAGGAGGACACTGCTCTGTGCACGTGCCTGGAGCCAGTCTTTCCTAGTATGGCCCTCTCCATCAGTGCCTGGTATCCAAGGGGCTCAGGTGGGGCACCCCTTCTCCAGCCATCTGTCGCTGGGGCCATGTCTTCACCAGCTCATGTCTAGACTTTGAACTGCCAGGAGGAAGCACAGGTGTTCCCGAGGGTCAGCCTTCCCCGGTGAGGTGCCCTCCCTTCCGGTGCTCCTTAATATGTGGGCCCTGCACGACCGACACCCTGTCCAGGGCCGGGGTCTCCATCTCTTTACCCCCAGCCCCTTGCATGGTGACGGGCTCAGAGTCATCTCACTTATACACGTACTTACTGAACCCTCGTGCTCAGTGATGTTAGTTTTAACTATTTGTTCTAAAAGTATATCTTTTTTTTTTCACTTTTAACAAAATTCTCACCAGTCTCTGGAACTTACAAGAAAGATGCTTCGAGACAAGCAGAACAAAAAGAATTCAGGCCAGCGCCTCCCCGTCTTCCCTGCGTGGGTGTACGAGAGGCCCACGCTGGTCGGGGACTTTCTGACTGGCTCAGGCCTGAGCACGGACACGGCTGTGCCGATAGGTATGGGAAGCACTTCTCTCCAACTGCCTGGTGGTGACTCCATGGACAGGTGGCCACTGTGCTCAGAGCCCATGCTGTGCCCACAGGTAGACAAGCGATGTGGTGTGTGTGCTGCCGGCAGTGTCTGTAACCTGCCAATGAGGTGCCATGTGATCGTGCTGCCGGGCCGTTGTCTCGGGGACCCCAGGGCAGCTTGTGTATGGGCAGCAGGGATGATTCTCAGAGATACCTTTCTCCTGGTGCTGCCTCCAGGTCCCTGTCTGTCCCAGCAGGTGTCAGGGGGACACTGAGGGTCGTTCTAGGGCTGGGAGCCGCCTGGGCCCTGAGGCATTTGGTGGCAGCCCTACTCAGTGGCCTGGGACTGTCCTCAAGTCCATTGGGTGGTATCTCATTGTGTGTTTATGATAGAAATTGTGTTTAAAGGTCTTTAAGGAAGACCTCCCTTTCATCCCAGAGCAACCAGACTTGCCAAGTTATAATAAGCACTGCATGCAGACCCCATTGAACAGATTCCTGACTGTGTCCCTTACACGGCACTCAGGTCCCCGCGTGTAGAGGTTTCTGCCTGCCTGGTGCTTTCAGGCTCCGATGGGCTCCCAGCCCATCGAATGCCGGAACGTCAGTGCTGCTCCTCCTGGTGGTTTGGGAATCTCAGCCTTCGGTGCCCTGATGGGCTCAGTTGACGCCAAACGAACAGCTAGTTCTTATATCTGTAGTTATTTGAGGAAATTACTCAGAGGAGAATGAGAGAGCGTGACTTCCAGCACGTAGATGAGGTCAGGAGAGAGGCCAGTGGGAACGGGGAGCTCTGAGTCAAGGCAAGTGGCCCAGCTGGTGTCTGCAACCCACAGGCTCCCTGCCCCTGGCTGCCCAGGAGTCGGCGGTCGTGGAGGACCTGCTCTACGTGCTGGTGGGTGTGGATGGCAGGTACATCACTGCCCAGCCTCTCAGCGGGAGGCAGAGCCGGACCTTCCTCGTAGACCCCAACCTGGACCTGTCCATCAGGGAGCTGGTGAACAGGATCCTCCCAGTGGCTGCCAGCTACTCCACCGTGACCAGGTAGGCGCTGGACATGGGCCTTCTCGGGCACACCTGGCCCTGGAGCATGTGCCAACCAACTTCACTCCTGGTATGATGTGAAGGGCCTGGGGACAGGTGCAGGGAGCCCATTCTGGGCCTGAGAGCAAACATAAGATGTGTAACCTCACCTGAAAACGTAGCTTGCAGCTTCTCAAGGGTGCTGGATACTTACTTTCCTCGTAGGTTCATCGAGGAGAAGTCTTCCTTCGAATACGGGCAGGTGAACCATGCATTGGCGGCTGCCATGAGGACCCTGGTAAAGGAGTACCTGATCCTGGTGACGCAGCTGGAGCAGCTGCAGAGGCAAGGCCTCTTGTCGCTGCAGAAGCTCTGGTTCTACGTGCAGCCGGCCATGCGTACCGTGGACATCCTGGCTTCCCTCGGTATGTGTCCCCCAGGCCAGGGGAGCCTGTAGGGGCGGGGCGCATGCAGGCAGATCCTGTGATGGAACACTGAGATGTGAAGATGAGATGAGTAGTGTCGCATGAGGGACCCCTGGGCCAGCTTGCTAGTCATGCTTTTGTCACCGTGGTTGTAAGGCCAAAGCTATGGAGCTTCAGGTTTTACTAATTCGCAGGAGGAAACTGGAAGCTCTAATAAACTTTATTTGCAACTACAACCTCGGGTATATCCCATAAAGAGGCCCCTGTCAATGAGGAGGTTGGAGGTGAGGCTCTGCGTGGCCTCCCCTTTCTCGGCATTAAGCTCCTCTTCCCCTTGCAGCCACCTCGGTCGATAAAGGTGAGTGTGTTGGGGGTTCCACCCTGAGCCTCCTCCACGACCGGAGCTTCAACTACACAGGGGACAGCCAGGCGCAGGAGCTGTGCCTGTACCTCACCAAGGCCGCCAGCGTGCCCTACTTTGAGATTCTGGAGAAGTGGATCTACAGGGGGATCATCAATGACCCGTACAGGTGGGGCTGAGGGTGCGGAGGGCGGGCATCGGCCCCTCAGCTCACTCCGTTGTGGGGTGGGCGTGAAGGACCCAGATTGGCCTCTCAGCTGCCTTTGTGCGGGCTCCTCAGAATGACGGGTATAAATGCATATGACGAGATGTGTCCGCTCACAAAGAGTTCTGTGGGGTTGATTTATTTGTCAGAACTTTTACACTTGATTTTAGCCAAAAGGCTGAGAAGTGTATTTGTCAAAAATACACTTTTTTTTTTTTTTTTAATTCTCACCCAAGGATATTTTTTCCATTGATTTTTTAGAGAAAGGGGGTGGGAGAGTGAGTAAGAAACACTGACATGAGAGAAAAACATCAGTTGATTGCCTCCCACATATGTCTGAACAGGGGCCTGAGACAAACCTGCAACCGAGGTTCATGTCTTTGGCCTGGAATCGAGTCCAAGAGCCTTCGGTCCATGGACCCACGCTCTGAGCACTGAGCCAGATGGTACAGGGCTTGTCAAAATATCCTGCTAATAGACTTGTGGTCTAGGAATAGTTTCTCTATTAATGACCCAAATAAAAGCTGGTGCGATGGGCTGAGTAAGGATTCGGTTCTGAGGTCCTGGTGCAGGTGATATTTGAGACAGGATGTGAGGTGTCTGGGCTCTGATGGGCAGGAAAGCGTCCCCAACGTGTCCTGTTATCCACATGCGAGGTGGAAGGAAGGGCGGCTCCGTCGAGAGGTGAACCAACCTCCCATCCTGCTCTGTGACCCCAGCTCGCTCTGGCCCCAGGTCACCTCGCAACCCCAAGTGAGGTTGGCAGGTTTGATTAGTTCTCAGTTGAGAATGAACGGGAAGTGAGACTGTGCTTGGCCTCCATGGTTGTGACCCAAGGTGCTTTCCTGCTTTCAGCGAGTTCATGGTCGAGGAGCACGAGCTGCGGAAAGAGAAGATCCAGGAGGACTACAACGACAGGTACTGGGACCAGCGGTACACTGTGGTGCAGCGACAGATCCCATCCTTCCTGCAGAAGATGGCGGGCAAGGTGCTCAGCACAGGTGATGCCTGGGGGGGGGTGGGGAGCAGCAGGCCTCAAGAGGGGCCCCATCCTCCCGGACGTGCCAAGTGTCCTCTGTGATCGTGTCCCGGGGTGGGGGGTGGGGGGTGTGGGCAGGCCGGCGCTGGGCTGTGCAGGCTTTGTGTTTGGTTCCTGTGGTCTGATTGTCTGCATTTGTTCCCTGAGCCTAAGAGGTTGTCTCAATAGGCGCCTCTCCTTCCTCATAACTATTGCATTTTTAGAACTCTGTTGCTACTTCAAGGAAAACTTTCTCACAACACTGACACCAGATTTACACACTAAACCCAGGTCGCAGTTCTCTGTGGGCACCAGCTGGGTGTCCTGCAATCTGTCTCAGTCCTGACACTACCTGGATGCATTGCAGGCCCCATAGGTTAAGGGCTCAGCCCCTCAAGACTGTCCCACTTTAGATGCCAGCCATGAGTGCCAGGTCACCAAGTTGACTACAAATTGGAGATTCCCATGACCTCTCCTCACGTTTGATAATTTGCTAGAGTGGCTTACAGAACTCAGGGAAATAGTTTAGCAACTAAGTTTCTCGTTTATCATAAAGGATTTGATAAAGGATTTGGATGAACAGCCAGGTGAAGAGGTTTGTGAGGTGAAAGCTAGAAGGATCCCCAATACAAGAGCATCTGTCCCCAGAGAGCTGGGGCGCACCACCTCCTGGCAGGTGGGCATGTTCACCAACCCGGAAGCTCTTCAGTCCCCCCTTTTTTAGGGTTTTGAAGGTTCCATCCTATGGGCACAATTGGGTAAGTCAGTGGCCACTGGTGATTGGCTCAATCCCAGCTCCCGGCCCCTCCCCAGACATAAGGGCAAGGCTGAAAGTTCCAGCCTTCTCATCACCTGGCTGGTTCCTCTGGCCACCAGCATCACTTTCAGCTCTCTGGGGCCTGCCAAGAGTCACCTCATTAGCATAAACTCAGGAATGGGTGGAGGGGCTTCTGAATAACAAGATTCCAAGGGTTTTAGGAACTCGGTGCTGGAAACGGACAAAAACCAAGTATTGGTTGTTATATCACAATATTGCACACATTACAGGCAAAACCATCAAGGACACAGGCCCCCTAGGTATGTACAACAGGATTTTTCATCTTACCTTCATCTCTTTTCAGGAAAGTATCTAAATGTGGTCAGAGAGTGTGGTCATGATGTCACCTGCCCAGTGGCCAAAGAGGTCATCTATACATTGAAGGAGCGAGCATATGTGGAGCAGATTGAGAAGGCATTTAACTACGCCAGCAAAGTCCTGCTGGACTTCCTGATGGAGGAGCAGGACCTTGTGGCGCACCTGAGGTGTGCGCTTCTGCCGTGTTGGTGCGGGCAAATGTGCAGAAGGTTGGCTAGCACACACCAGCAGCTCCATCTGTCATTTTACAAATGGGCACATGGCCAGGTCATCTCCAGTCTTACTGCCTGACGCCTGTGGACACGTCCTCCCCAGCCTACTCCCTGCCCGGAGTCCCCAGGTCCCTCCTTGGCTCCTACAGTGACCCCTCTGTATCCGCCTTGCGGCCTGCAGTGACCCCTTTCTGGCAGCTGTCCTGCAGGTCCTGGCACAATGGTCTTGTGCCCCTCCCCGAGAGAGCTGCTCATTGCAGCTCATCATAAGCTGACACAGTCTTGTCGCTTTGTATGCATGTGGCTTTTTCTTGTCAGTCACCTGCCACTGTTTCTCCAGAGTTTGGGCTGGTCTGTGTGCCCAGTGACCTCACTGATGCCTGCCTGTCACCTCTCCAAGGTCCATCAAGCGCTACTTCCTGATGGACCAGGGGGACTTCTTTGTACATTTCATGGACCTCACAGAAGAAGAGCTGAAGAAGCCAGTGGACGACATCACGCCCCCACGCCTGGAGGCGCTGCTGGAGCTGGCCCTGCGCATGAGCACCGCCAACACAGACCCCTTCAAGGACGACCTCAAGGTGGGCCTTTACCTAAGAAAGATGGTTGAAATAAAGCCCAGGAGCCTGGCCAGGGTGGCTCAGTGGTTGAGTGTCATGAGCCAGGAGGTCATGGTTCCATTCCCAGTCAGAGCACATGCCCGGGTTGTGGGCTTGATCCCCAGTGGGGGGGCATGCAGGAGAAAGCTGATCAATGATTCTCTCTCATCATTAATGTTTCTATCCCTCTCTCCCTTTCCCTCTCTCCTTCTCCTTCTCTCTCTCTCCCCTTCTCCCCCTCTCCCTGAAATCTATAAAAACATTTAAAAAAAGAAACAAATAAGGTCCAGTGCCAGACAGGTTTTCTGCTTCAGTTGAGATGATCCTCTGTTTTTCCCCCTTTATTGTGTATTAAACTGATTTTTGTGAGTTGAACCATCCTTGCATTTTAAGTCCCACTCGGTCATGGTATATAATCCTCTTACTGTGCAGCTGAATTCGGTTTGCAGTGTTAAGGATATTTGCATCCCTGTTCTCCAGGGTTAGTGGCCTGTAGTGTCCCTGTGGTATCTGTGGCTTGGTTCCCAGGTAACACTGGCCTCAAATTGAGCTGGGAAGTGTTCCCTCCGCTTCAGTGTTTGGAAGTTTCAGGAGGATTAGCTCTTTAAACGTTTGGTAGGATTTGCCATTGACGACGTCTCAGTCTCCTTGCTGGCTGCAAGTCTTCGCAGAGTGTCTGTTGCTTTTCAAGTCAATTTGGTCATTTGTGTACGTAGAATTGGTGCTAGAATTAGCTTTCATGATCCTTTTCATTTCTGTAAGGTTGACATTCTGTGATGTCCCTGCTTTCATTTCTCAATTACTCATTTGAGTCTTCTCTCCCCCTTTTTCAGTTAATGTGGCTAAAAGTTTGTTAATTTATTGATTTTTCAAAGAACCAATTTTTGGTTTCAGTTTCTCTGGGTTTTTGTTTTGCTTGTTTTTGTTTTTAGAGAGTGAAGCATGGATTTGTTGTTCCACTTATTCATGCACTGATTGGTTGATTGTTGTACGCTCCCTGACTAGGGATGGAACCCACAGCCTTGGTTAATCAGGATGATGATTGCATTCCGCCAAGTGGTACGTTCTCTGTCCACATGGGGAAGTGGTCCTAGGATGCACACCGTGCAGTGCAGGGCTATTGCTGACCACCAGGTGCCCAGGTGCACCTCCCTGTCCCCCAGCCGCCTGCACAGACCTGTGGGTCTGCCACCCCCTGTCTGGGCGGGAGCCCTCGGAGGACCTTGAGCCTCCTCCCAGGGTGGGACCCTTGTGGTGTCACTGAACTACCCGGCCAGGGTGAAAGTGGTTTTATTTTTGAAGCAGTATTTATTGAATGGTTGGTATTTTTAAGCCAGCTTACAAGATTTAGAACCCGTCTTTAGAGGAACTTACCTCAGTCCTGGTTTTGCTTTTCTGGCTGATATGCATGGGTAGGGTAGGGGTCATGACTTAATGCTTTTTTCTTATGTTATTTAAAATTTTAAAAACATGAAAACTTTTGTGCTCGCTTCAGCAGCACATACACTGAAATTGGAACAATACAGAGATCAACCTGGCCCCTGTGCAAGGATGGCACGCAAATTCTCGAAGCGTTCCATATTTAACAAAATAAGAAAACACTTTTTTCAGTTGCAGTTGCTGTACGTTATTGCACTGCCTTCAGGTGAGGGCACAATGGTTAGATATCTGCACACTTTCCGAAGGGCTCATACTCGATGTTCTTCTATTCTCTCCCCCAAGATTGACCTGATGCCTCATGACCTCATCACTCAGCTTTTGCGGGTTCTGGCCATTGAGACCAAGCAGGAGAAGGCCATGGTGCAGGCCGACCCCACGGAGCTCTCTCTCAGCGGCCTGGAGGCCTTCTCTTTTGACTACGTGGTCAAGTGGCCCCTGTCGCTGATCATTAACAGGTGGGTGTGGGTCGCCCAGGCGCCAGCTCCAGTGAGCAGTTTTCGGGGAGAAGAATCAGGTGTGCCTGCTCACTGCATTGTCTTGTAGCCATTTGTGCCTTGTGGGGGTCGCCTGGTGGCCCAGATGCAGAGCTGTGTGTCCGTGACAGCCGGAGCCTCGTTTATGATGTCAGGTGTCGGTGGGATCCCACGCCCTCTCCTCCGCAGGAAGGCCCTGACGCGCTACCAGATGCTGTTCCGGCACATGTTCTACTGCAAGCATGTGGAGCGGCAGCTCTGCAGCGTCTGGATCAGCAACAAGGCCGCCAAGCAGCACGCATTGCACTCCGCCAAGTGGTACGTTCTCTGTCCACACGGGGAAGTGGTCCTAGGATGCACACCATGCAGTGCAGGGCTGTTGCTGACCCCCAGGTGCCCAGGTGCACCTCCCTGTCCCCCAGCCGCCTGCACAGACCTGTGGGTCTGCCACCCCCTATCTGGGCGGGAGCCCTCGGAGGACCTTGAGCCTCCTCCCAGGGTGGGACCTTGTGGTGTCAGCACTCCACCTATTTAAGCCTGAGGCACTCTGCTTGCTGGTCTGTGGCCCCAGGTGTTGCTGTGCCTGGTGTCTGAGCCTCAGGAGCTGCATCGTGGGTTGTGCTCAGAGCAGGTGTACCTGCCGACCACCTGCACACGCTGGGGCTGGGGAGGGGCGGGGAGCAGGAGGGTCTTGCACACGTGCCAGCTCCACAGCATCTCTGGGATGTCTCTGTTCACCCAGGTTTGCCGGCGCCTTCACACTGCGACAGCGGATGCTGAACTTTGTTCAGAACATTCAGTACTACATGATGTTCGAGGTCATGGAGCCCACTTGGCACATCCTCGAGAAAAACCTGAAGTCCGTGAGTTCTGATTTAACGGCTGTAACACTTAGACTCTGCAGCAGCCAGGGCCCTCACATTGCAAGGTCCTCACAGAGGAAGGTGCTAGGGTGGGTGTCAGGGTGATGCCACTAGCGAGGCCTCACTCAGAGCCTCATCGGGAGAAGCCGCACCTCTGTACATGCGCTGTCCTTCCTCACGTGACGGTGGTTTGTGTGGGGTGGGGGATCTGCTCCCACATGCCCCGTAACCCCAGCACTGAGCTGTTGAACATTGTGGGCGCCTTGTCCTCTGGGAGCTCTGAGAGCCTCAGAACTGGGGGCCCTGCGCTCCCACCAGCACGTTCTGGACCCTCTGGGGCTTCTCAGCCAGAAAAACCAATTGCCACCAAATTCTAGAAGCAGGAAGTGGCAAGTGGCAGTGTTTCCTGCTTTCTGTCTTTAGGAATCAAAACCTCGGACTTTGGGGGGGCGTGTTCAGTATTACTTCCTTTTAATGGTGTAAGAGTTTCCCCCGAAAGACCACAGGGTAGGTTTTTAAATGGAAATAACACGGATGTGTGCAAAGCCAGGCTTCGGCACACGTCAATCTGGGTGTGCTCCCTGCAGGCCTCCAACATCGACGATGTGCTGGGGCACCACACAAGCTTCCTGGACAATTGCCTGAAGGACTGCATGCTTACCAACCCCGAGCTGCTCAAGGTCTTCTCCAAGCTCATGTCCGTGTGCGTCATGTTCACTAACTGCATGCAGGTGCGTGCCGCAGCCCTGCCCACCCTGCTCCCTCTCTGTCTGTCCGTCAGCCAGAAGGTGCTCCTGAGTGTCCTTCCTGAGCCCACCTGACTCAGGGCAGGAACCGCGGCTACAGGGTCTCTGTCCTGGCCTGATTCTGAACACCTGGCATTCTTTTTGTCAGAATTTACTTGATTCCATTTTTATTGAGCGCCTGTCATAAGCAGTGGCTCAAAAGCAGTGGTCCAGAAAACAGTGTCAGGAGGCAGAAGGGGTGACATGGGGGTTCACCAGGGCCGAAGCCTACTGGGATGTCTGCACCAGTGGGAAGGCGGACTAATAGCCTGGGATGTGATGGCTGATGACAGAGGGGTCAGAAGCATGTGAACTCGATTCCTCAGACATTTGGGAGCCATATATTGGGTTGCAAACTGGAGAACACCATGAAAAGCAAGTGTTTTCAGGAAAATGGATCCATAAGCCCGTGATGGGCAGACTGGAATAGTGTCGACCCGTCTGCAGCCTCCCAGAAGGCCTGCCCTCTGTCCTCGAGTCTGCAGGTGTCCTGGTGCAATGGGGTGTTGCAATGGGAGCAAATAGGTTGTAATGAAAGTTTTTTTCGGGCCCCCAAGAGGTTTACACAGAGCATGAAATTGGACGATGAGCTGGGTCGCCTGACTCTGGAGCACGGCACGATGCAGGGGCCGCCCACTGAGGCCGAGCGGGCAGAGGAGCGTGCCCGGAAGGAGCTCGCCAGGAAGGTGCGTGGCCTCGGGGGTTAGTCCAGCAGGTCCTCCATTTTCCTGAGAGATTTGACATGTTAGGATTCTAACACTTAAAAACCCGCTACCACCCTTTCACTTCCGGCTTTTGTTTGATTAAAAGACAACCATCTTAAAATTAAGTTCCAAACACAAGCCACAGAAATCCCCTCACACTCGAACCCCAGCCCAACTGAGTGCCAGGGTGAGGCCAGCTTATCTGCACAACAGGCGGTGGTTCAGGGCTGGGCTGTAGGGCTGTCCTGCAGAGCCTGGCGCTCAGCAGCAGTAGGGTAGAGGCTTGCCTTACCTGAAGGTCAGGCCGCTCTCAGATGCCAGCGTGTGGGTCCGGGAGGGGGTCATGGGTTCACGCGCCTGCTCCTGTGGTCCCTGTTTTGTCCCCCTCATGGGCAGGAGAGAACACGGACTGTGCTGAAGTCTGAGCTGCGCAAAGAAAACCCTGGTGCCCTGTGGTCAGGGTGGCTCTGTCCAGTGGTCTCAGGACCTTTTTTTAAAAAAAATAATATTTTTTTATTGATTTGAGAGAGAAACATCAATGATGAGAGAGAATCATTGATAGGCTGTTTCCTGCACGCCACCTAGTGGGTATCGAGCCCACAACCTCGGCATGTGCCCTTGACTGGAATTGAACCTGGAACCCTTCAGTCCGCAGGTGGGCACTCTATCCACTGAGCCAAATCGGCTAGGGCGATCTCAGGAACTTATGATGCCCTACCTATACTTTTTATCACTTGGAAACTTCCTGAAGTCTATTCTTTTATTGGAAGAACTTAAAAGGAAGGTAAAGCCAACCTGGACTCCTGTCTTCCAGCACCTGGCCGAGCATGTGGACACGCCTCAGCTGGCCTCCAGCTTCGAGGCCACCATCAATAAATTCGATAAGAATTTTTCAGCCCATCTGCTCGACCTCCTGGCTCGGCTGAGCATGTACAGTACCAGCGACTGCGAGCACGGCATGGCCAGCGTCATCTCCAGGTGGGTGTGGGCAGCTCTCCTGTCCTGGGCACTGTCCCTGCCTCCGCGTGACTTCGAGGCCCAGGTTCCCTTGCTGGCTTCCTGCTGTCTTCTCTCACCTTCACCCGCTCGGGTCACCACGGACAACGTGAGGCCAGTTCTGCTCAGGCCTGAGGGTGTCTGTCCTTGGCCTCCTTATGCTGCTGCTGGTCCCCCGTCACTCCCTGAAGTGACAACATGCATCTGTTCCCTGGTGTGCGTTCCCCGCCCGGCAATGCTCCCACCATCGGTCCGTGTCCACGGAGCTAGGTCAGCCTCGCTGTCCGTGGTGCTCCTGCAGCCAGGACCCAAGGAAGACCCCCTTCAGCCTCTCCCTTCCCTCAGCAACAGTGTCACCCCGAGTCAGATGAGCAGTGAGATGGGGGCGGTGGGAGCATAGGGATGGAGGGTGTCCCTGCCACCTAATGCAGGGGTCTTGTAGCCACCGCAGGGTGGGTGCCCACACACTCGGCCCTGCCCTCACCCCTCAGGCTCGACTTCAACGGCTTCTACACAGAGCGCCTGGAGCGCTTGTCTGCAGAGAGGAGCCAGAAGGCAGCCCCCCAAGTGCCCATTCCACGGGGGCCCCCAGCTCCAGCGCCCAGGGTCGCCGTCACCGCCCAGTGAGGCCCTCGGAGCCCTGTACCCGCCACAACTGCAGGAGGGACGGAAGGGCTGGTGGGTGCTCTTGCGGATAGATGAGTCCAGGGTTTCTAATAAAGTATCTGAAGTATATGTGTTGTGTGCGCTTTTGCCATTGAAGTGTAAAGTCTGAATGTTATCTGTGCTCAGTGTGTCTTTCTCAGGGCAGAGCAGCCTCCCAGACCAGAGGGGCGTCTCCATGGTGTGCTTACCTGGGAGCCTCTTAAGTAGAGCAGCGGCACTTTAGGGGATTTTGCTTTTTGGCCTCAAAGAAAAAGGCATTTGAGCCCTAACCGGTTTGGCTCAGTGGATAGAGCATCAGTCTGTGGACTGAAAGGTTCCAGGTTCGATTCCGGTCAAAGGCAGGTACCTTGGTTGCGGGCACATCCCCAGTGGGAGCTGTGCGGGAGGCAGCTGATCGATGTTTCTCTCTCATCGATGTTTCTAGTTCTCTATCCCTCCCCCTTCCTCTCTGTAAAAAAGTCAATAAAATATATTTTTTTTAAGTATTGGGGAAATGCTTTAAAAAAAGAAAAAGGCATTTGAGCAATATTAGGATAATTGTTAAGGTGCCTTGTGGGGATGAGATGGGCTGGGCTCCCTGGAGTCCGCCAGAACCCTCAAACCCATGGTCTGGGGTTTCCTCCTGGCACTAGGGGGCAGCAGCTCCTTGTGCTGTAGGTGAGTTGTGACCCATGTCCACTAATGTGCAGCCTGGGACTGTGGCTGAGGCCTCTGTCCCGTTAGGACTGCCCCCATAGGACAGCCCTGAGGTGGGGACATGTCTGCCCAACCCATTCCACAGACCTGTGGCCTCCCATCTGGCAGTACCTGCCCTTGCTGTTCCCACCTCCCCAGTTTGGCAGGAGATGGTACAGCAGCCCTGAGGATGATGCTGCCACGAACACTTCTGAGCCACTCTGCTGGCTCATGCAGTCATTTTCGAAATTCAGTTTGAACTACCTGTCCAGGTGGCCTCCTTGGCAACTGAGGAGGAATGAGTAGGAGCAGCCTGGGCACACAGACAAGGTCCCCCGGGGTGAAGGTGGGGAGTGGCTCTTGGCCTGGGCTGCTGCCCTGCAGGGCTGGGCAAGCCACAACTTCCTCTTCTGCAGGTTGTGCAGATTCGATCTGAGCAAATAAGCGTATCTGCCAACCCTGTTGCCAGTCGTGGTGTTTACGCAAGTGGGGGACTGAGCAGAGAAACCCCCTGGCTCTCGGTGAGGGACCCGCTGCCTGGCCCTGAAGCCCAGGTACTCTCCCTGTCCTGGGCTGCACCTCCAGGCAGCACCTGCCACTGATTGAGGGGACCAGTTAGATGCATCCTGTGAGTGGGTGGGGGTTCCTGTGTGGTAGGAGCCTCTGGGCCTGCATGGGTCCCAGCTGCTACCATGAAGTCCCTGCCGGTGAGCTGTGTACGGGGCGTCTGGTCCCCTCGCTGTAAAGCCTTGTGGTCACGGTGGACACACTGTTTTTAAACTTATAACAACTTGGAAAATGTGACAAAGGAACAGAAGTAAACCTGCTGGGGGGCTTGCGGTTCACTTGGCATTTGTAACAGCCGTGAGTGAGCTTGGACAGTCCCCATGGGCCTCCTCAGGGGCCCACTCGCTCCAGGCCTGGTCGCTGTGCCCCCACTGCAACTGTGGCCAGGGCTTCCCTGTCACCTCTGTCCAAGATGCCCCCAAAGTCTGTGTCAGCCCCTCTGCCTTTTCCTTCTATGCCTTTCCCTCTGGGGAAATAATGGTCCACTGAACTCTAACCTCTGGTCTGGAACCATCTGTGGACACCACAATCTCTCGAGTCCCTGACATGCTGTCACCCCAGCACCCTAGGGAGCATGTCAGGGATTGTGGACAAACGCACTTGGCTCAGCTGCAGGAGGCCTGGACCCCCAGCCTCCGTGTCAGGCCAGAGTGGGGTGATCCCATTCAGCTCGACAGAGAGGGCAAGGGGGAGGTCCCAATAGGCAGGCTGCCTTCACTGCTATTTGGGGCCCCCAGAACAGGGCTGGGCGACCCCATGGACAAGCCCACCTGGAAGTGGCCTCTACACAGAACAGGGTCTGTGAAGGTGAAGTGGATGGCTCCCCTCCCCAGTGAGGCCTCTAGAGCCCGTTGGAGCAGGACCAGGGCCTGGGTGGATTTCATGCTTCCGCAGAAGTTTTCTGTTCCCTAGGAAGTCAGGGTATCCCCCACCTTCAGACTCACCCACCCGAGACAGCCTTTCACACGCCACTTTCCCCACCAAGTCCCAGCCTTGCAGGGAGGGTCTCGGAGTAGTCTGTTTGCCTCCCGCTCCCTTAATTCGGTCCACTTTTATGAAGTTTTCCCATGTGCTGGACAGCAGGCACCATCCAGGAGCCCCCAGGGGACCTGCAGTAGCCATAAGAACACCAAAGAGCAAGGGGCAGGAAGGATGAAAGGGAGGGGCGGGGCACCCAGAGCAGGGTGCCCCAGACCCCGCCCCTCCCAGCATCCGGAGGGCGGGTCCTAGTGGGTAAGGGCTGGTCTGAGGCGGGGCCCCCTAAGAGAGCCTCAAGGCCAGCGTTGGGACCAGACGTGTTCCATTGATCCCTGCACACGCCGCTGACTTGGACCCTGGATCCCCACATCCTGTTTGTACCTGCTGGCCCCTGAGTTCCCTACCTGTGCCCTTGGACCCCACACCCCCGGATCTCCATTCAGGCTACCAGATCCCCATCCACACTCCACCACCTTCCCTTCATCTGGATCCCAGACCTCCACCCGCACTCCGGACCCCTGAGCGCCGATACACACTCGGCCATGCTCCTCCTCGGGCTCTGGCTGCTCAGCGCGTGGTGGCTGCAGGGTGAGTGCTGCATGTGGGCTCCGGCCAGGTGGAGGGAGCTGTTCCCCGCCAGAGGCTGATAACATGGCCTGTACCCCCACTGTGCTCTGCGCTGGTCCCACTGGGAGACCCTGGGAGGGGACAGACTGACCTTCAAAAGGGAAGTGAGGGAAACCAGTGCCTGGGTCATTCCTGGGCTCCTAGTAGGAACTGGGCTGGGATAGAGCAGTGATTGCCCATCCCTACCCAGACCCCCACCCCAGGAAGGAAGGGAGGACTGAGGAGCAGTGACCTGGAGCTGAGGGGAGATGGCTAGCCACATGGGGACCTGCCTCCCTCCCCCCCACCCCTGTCCCACTTGGGGAGGACCAAGCATGCTGCTGGCTTTGGACCCCAACTGGCTCCTGGAACCTCTGTCTGGATTCTTTGGTGTCCCATCCCCACCCTGGAGGCAACCAAGAGAGTGGCTGGGCCACAGGACTGAGTTGGGTGCCCCAGGGCCTCTTGAGCCTGGAAGTTTGCAAGATAACGGTCACAAGACACCTGTTAATACCTTAAAAGGGAAAGGACAGGGTCTTGGGTGGCTGGTCTCCAGCACCCAACTCGGCCTGCCCTGCTGCCTGTCGTTGGCTAATGTGGGAGCTTCTAGTGCCAGGGTCACTAACAGGGTGAGAGCTCCCCAGTTAGATGCAATTATTCGGTTAGTTGTGGGCTCCTGGAAGGGCTGCCTCCGGACAGGGTCTGTCTGGCCCCACCGGCTGGGCGTCCTGTTGTCTTCCCAATGCCAGATCCGAGTCTGGTCCGCACACTGTCTCACCTAGGAAGGGGCCTCCCAGGGCGGGAGGATGGGTGCCCTGCACACCTGCTGATACCCCTCTCTCCCACAGTGGCACCCCTCAGCCCCCCCTTACCCCACGTGGAGCAGTACGAGGTGGTGAGGCCCCAGCGCCTGCCGGGTCCTCGTGCCCGCAGAGCCCTGCCCTCCGGTGTGGTGAGTCTTGGCCGGACAATGGCCTGGTGGTGGTGTGGGGGGTCCCTCCCTGGCCCCACAGTGCCCAATTAGATTATAGCTCCTGTGGGTCCCAGCCGGTTGTGAGGGGCCAGCCTTGGGGCTGGGCCAGGAGGGCTGAGGGCTTTGAGGCAGACCCCTGAGGGGACTCACTGCCCACCTGGGCTCCATATCCTGGACCCCTCCTGTTTTCTTGGTTCAGGACCTGTACCCAGAAAGTGTGAGTGACGTCCTTGATCCTCCTCCAGGCCTCACCTTCCTGCACCCTGCCTCTCCCTGTGGGCAGGGCCAGGGGCTGCCCCAGCCACTCCTCAGTTTCGCTCAGCAGTGACAAGTCAAATTCCTCTTCAAACTAGAGTGGGGGCTGGCTCCCCAGAGCCTGTTGCATTGTGTGGTTGCAGTGACACCCTTTCCTAGGGCTTTGGCCTGGGCTGAGATATCCAGAGCGCCTGGGGCCACTCCTAGAACCCATGTGGGGGGTGTGTGTGTAAATTGGATGTGCCTGCCTGTGTATTAGGGTTAGCCCTGTCCTGTTTTTGGTGTCTTTGAAGGACACTAAGTCCCCTGGACCCTCACCCCAGCCTGAGGGCAAGGTGCATGCTGTCCCTGACAAGGAGTGGAGGGGCTATGTCTCCTGGGGGAAACGTCCTGGGGGGGTAGGGACTGGAGGGGCATCACACAGCTCCTTTGCTGACTGTAGGGCTACATCTCCCCTCCCCTTGCTCCCTGGGAGAGGGGCATTATTGCCATTGACCTTGTGTAGACAGATGGGGAAACTGAGGCGCGAAGCCTGCCAGGACCCCTGCATTACAGCCCAGCCTGGCTCAGTATCCTTCACTAGCCTGATGCTGAGCAAGCCCTAGGGTCCTCTGAAGGGCTTCAGGCCGGGGGGGGCCCTGGCCTTGGGCTGCCTCTCTGTCAGCTGAGCTCCACCCAGGGTTTGAGATGGGCGCAGCCTGAGACAAGGCCCCTCACCTTAGACCCCTCCTGTTTTCCTGGCTCAGGGCCTGTACCCAGAGAGTGTGAGTTACGTCCTTGGTGCCCCAGGGAACACCTTCACCCTGCACCTTCGGAAGAACAGGTGAGCAGGGGCCCAGGCCTGCCCCCAGCACACCTGTGTCCTGGGCATCCCTCTCTGGCAGGCGGGGCCCAGCGAGCTAGAGTGGTTCTTTCCTAGGGACCTGGTGGGCTCGGGCTACACAGAGACCTACACGGCCGCCAATGGCTCCCAGGTGACCGAGCAGCTGCAGAGGCAGGTACGGCCTGGGGGCCCTCCCCAAGGTGTCTGGGGGCTCTGGGAGTGAGTCCTTCAGAGCCCTCATGCCCGCCTCCCGCAGGACCACTGCTTCTACCAGGGCCACGTGGAAGGGCACCCTCTCTCTGCTGCCAGCCTCAGCACCTGTGATGGCCTCAGGTGGGTGCTCCAGTCCTGGGCAAAGTAGATCAGAATGTCAGGGCCCCAGCACACTCCTCACCTTCCAGAGAAGTGAACTGAGGCTGAGAATAGAGGGGCCAGACTTGGGGACACCTTTCTGCCCCTGGGTGTCTGGGCTTTATTTACAATGACAGGTTCCTGACCTGCAAGGCTCCCACTGGGCCCTGGACACTGTCCGCCTGCATGTCCCAGGGCCTCTGTCCCTCCCTGGGCAGCATGCAGGGGTGGGGCACTGACCCTCGCCCCTCGCCCCCCTCTGCCCACAGGGGCTTCTTCCAGGCAGGCTCGGCTGTGCGCCTGATTGAGCCCCTGGATGGAGGCGGGGACGAGGGGCGGCACGCGCTCTACAAGGCACAGCACCTGCGGCAGAAGGCAGGGACCTGCGGGGTCAGCAACACCAGCCTGGAGAACATCCTGGGCCCGCGGACCTTGGCAGCCTTCAGGCCCCGGGTGAGGAGGCTCTGCCCAGCTTCATCCCTGCCTCTTGGGCCTACGAGTCTCCCAGACTCCTCGTGCATTCAGAGAATGAGGGTGCTGCCTGCCATCCCGATGGCCAGTGGGCCTGACTGCCCAGCAGCTACAGAGATGGCTCCTTAGTTGGTAGTGCCAACCTCCTAGACAGGTCCCCCAACACTGAGCAGGGGGCCCTTGACATGGTCTGTGTGAAGACTGGGCCGAGGTCAGGGGGCCTATGGCTGGGGCCACTGACCAGCTTCTCATTGCTGTTTTGCAGAACCGGCCACTATCCCAAAAGACCCGCTATGTGGAGCTATACGTGGTCACAGACAGCAGAGAGGTGCCATGGGCAGTGGGGTGGGAAGGAGGGGGTGGGCCATCCATGGGCTGCTGACTGAGGGTCTGTGTTATCAGTTCCAGCAGCTGGGGAGCATAGAGGCTGTGCGCCGGCGGGTGCTGGAGGTGGTGAACCACGTGGACAAGGTGCCGTCTGTTTCTACCCTGAGGGGTCTCCCAGGGGGTCCTCCCCCAGCAGGGGCTTCCAGGACCCCAAGTAACACAGGCCCATTCTGGACCAGACATCACCCAGCCTGACAGACCCTGGTTGTCAAAGAGGAGGAGGCAGCTGGGAGGGAGGTGTGGGTGGCAGAGCCAGTGAGGAGGCAACTGGTCCCTGACCCGCAGAATCCTGTCTCCCTGCAGCTTTATCAGGAACTCAAGTTCCGCGTGGTCCTGGTGGGCCTGGATATCTGGAACCACAGAGACAAGATTCCGATCAGCTCTGATGCTAGCATCACGCTGGAGAACTTCCTGGCCTGGCGGGCACAGAACCTGGTGGGGCGGCACCCTCATGACAACGTCCAGCTCATCACGTGAGTGGGCAGCAGGCGACAGGCAATGAGAACAGCCACCGCCAGCCAAGGGCTGTGGGATCGAGGCGGGCACTCAGGGGAGTCCACCTGCAGACACTTCTCTTGCTTGCAGCGGGATCGACTTCGCCGGGGCCACTGTGGGACTGGCCAAGGTGTCTGCCATGTGCTCCCAGAACTCAGGGGCTGTGAACCAGGTGCGGAGGGGTCCAGCCGGGGTGGGGTGGGGAGCCAGGCTTGGAACTTGAGCTGAAATGAGTGCGGGGGAGACCTCAGGGCTAAGGTCCACCTGCTGGTCTGCAGTCTGTCCCCATGAACGCCTGACCGGCTGCCTCTTCAGGAAGAGGCATTGACGCTTTGAGTTTTTTTAATCCTCACCCCCAGGATATGGTTTTCATTAATATTTAGAGAGAGAGGAACGGAGAGAGAGAAACATTGATCCCAAGCACCCCGACTGAGGATCAAACCCAAAGCCTGGGTGTGTGCCCTGACTGGGAATCAAACCCATAGCCCTTCAGTGTACGGGATAATGCGCCAGCCAGCGGAGCCACTGGGTGTTGCTTTATGTCTTTAGATGTGTTAGCAGGAAGTGATGCCAGCCTTGCTTGGGGCAGCAGGGCCGGCAGGAAGGTGACTGGGCCAAGTGGGCCCCATCCAGCATAGCCTCTCACTGCAGGACCACAACCGGAACCCCATCGGCGTGGCATGCACCCTGGCCCACGAGATGGGTCACAACCTGGGCATGGACCACGATGAGAACGTCCAGGGCTGCTACTGCCCTGTGCCACGCACCAGCGGCGGCTGCCTCATGGCAGGCAGCATCGGGTGAGGCCCACCGCAGTCCTGACTGAGGGCCCCTGCAGAGCAGGCTCTCCTGAGGTGCAGGCGGCCTGCCCACTGCCCCCTCCCCCTGAGAGACACCTCTCCCCACAGTTCCACGTTCCCCAGGATGTTCAGCCAGTGCAGCCAGGCCGACCTGGAGACGTTCGTGGAGAAGCCCCGTATAACCTGCATGGACAACGCTCCGGACCCCCACCGCCTGGTGGGCGGCCCCGTGTGCGGGAACGGGTTTGTGGAGCAAGGGGAGCAGTGTGACTGCGGCTACCCCCAGGTACAGGGCCCAGGACTGCCACCCCTACCCTGCACCAGCCCTGGGTCTCAATCCCACAGGTCTCAATCCCGCCTCCTTGCTGACCTGCCTGGCACCCTGCATGCCCACAGCTAGTCAGAACACACCCCTGCCTTCTGACACCCACATCCACCTGCAGGGGATCCGTGGGTCATGGAGGGAGGCGGGCCCCGGGGCCCCTGGAGCCCGGTGCTCAGACCCGTGGCATTGCCCCATCCGTCCCCCAGGATTGTCAGAACCGCTGCTGCAACACCACCACCTGCCAGCTGGCCGAGGGGGCCGAGTGTGCCCATGGTGCCTGCTGCCATGAGTGCAGGGTGAGCACAGGGCCCCTTCCTGACCCCAGCCCAGCTATGCCCCCAAGTCAGTGGGTGGGAAGGGGCCCCAGGGATGGTGGTGATGAGAGCAGCCTGGGGCCTGCTGTTCCCATGGTGAGCTTCACTCTGCTGGGCCAGGTGATGCCGGCCGGCAAACTGTGCCGTCCCGGCAAGGACACCTGTGACCTGGCGGAGTTCTGCGATGGCCAGCGGCCCTCTTGCCCGGAGGACGTCTTCCAGGAGAATGGCACGCCGTGCCTGGGGGGCTACTGCTACAACGGGGCCTGCCCCACACGGGCCCAGAGGTGCCAGGACTTGTGGGGACCAGGTGAGGCGGGCGGCAGGGCACCCACAGGCCTGAGGGTGGCTTCGGGTCCCATGCTGAGGACTCACCCGCTCCTGGCCTGCAGGCGCACGGACTGCCCCAAAGACGTGCTACTCCTTCAGCATCTTACCAGGCTGCACGAGCAGGGTCCGCCTTGGTGCCGACAGGTGAGCATCCAGCCAAGCCCCATTCCCCTGGCTCCAGGGATGTCCCCACAGGTGGAGTCTCCCAAGAAAGTCCTCTGCACAAAGGAGGAGGGGCCTGAGTCAGGGGTCTGTGGGGCCCACAGGACCATCAGGCCTGACCACCCTGCCCTTGGGGGAGGTGAGTGGATGCCCCATCAGTGAACCCCACAGCCCATCCCAGGGTCCTGGCCTTGTCTCCTGGCAGCCCCCTAGATCCCCACTGAGCATGTCAGCCTGCACGGAGCAGGAGACCACGCAAATCTCTCTGTCCACAGGGCCGAGTGTGAGTCCTTGCTCTGTGAAGGTGGGCAGAAGCCTCCAGAGCGGGCCTCCTGCACCTTCACCTCCAACTCAGCCGTTTGCCAGGCTCTTAACCTGGACAGTGACTCTGGGTTTGAGCGGGTGCTCGAAGGCACCAAGTGTGGTGATGAGAGGGTGAGTGACCAAGACACAAGCCTGGATGTGCCTCCGAGGCAATCAGGCCACTGGACTCCATGTCCCCAATGTGTGTCCCGCATGCACACTCAGGTGGTCCAAAGCAAGGTGGTAGCGACGGAGGGCTGTGTGTATGGATGGACCCTCTATTCTCAGTAGAAACTTAGCGCATGGAGTGGCGCCATTCTGGCTAGTGTGGTTTGAAGACTTTTCCACCTGCAAGTCCCCCCAGAGGCCAGGGTGGGGAGCAGTCCTCTGTACCCTGCTGGTCCGCCTGCCAGCAGAAGGGCTGCAGACAGGCCTTCCTGGCTGTGGTGGCTGCGGCCTGCCCCTTGAAGCTCACCTGCAGGTTCCGGGTGGGCTTCCGCTGCTGGGGGAGAGTGGGTTAGGGGTTGAGGCCACCTGCCTAATGAGACCCCCCCTGCCTTCCAGGTGTGTTGGAAAGGACTGTGCCAGGACTTCCACGTTTACCGGTCCAGAAACTGCTCTGCCCAGTGCAATGGCCATGGGGTACGTGGGCCTTTGGGGTGGAGACTGTAGGCCATGCTCAGGGCAAGCCTAGGTGGACAGAGAGCAGAGGCCTGGAGCTGGCGAGGATTTGTGGGCTCGTGTAGACCCTGAGTTCCAGTGGTGGTGGCACCTGAGGACACATGGGCTGGGGCTGCTGCTGTCAGTGTGGGTGACAGCCAAGGACACCTGGATGTAGGAGCCAAATCCATGGACAAGCCCAGCCTGTCCCAAACAGTCATGGCAGAGCCCTCACAGGCCTAGGCTGGGCCTGGTGACTCCTGTGTGCACTGGGCGATGCAGCACAGGCAGGGTCTGGGGTGCATTCCTGACACCTGGCTGTCCCCCAGGTGTGCAACCACAAGGGGAAGTGCCACTGCCAACCAGGCTGGGCCCCACCCCACTGCACAGAACTGCTGGCCGAGTTGCGCATAGGTAAGAGCCTGGGCCTCCATACCCACACAGCCCGATGGGGCAGCGGGACCACTTGGGCAGTGAGAAGGAAGCTTCGTGCCCCCAAACCATCGGTGCATTGTTAAAGAGTCAGACCTGCAGGCCTGGGCGTCCTGCCCTCACGGGTCTGGGGTAAGGGCCTAGAGCCAGTAACTCCACCTCGGCCCCACAGGACAAGGGTCTTCAGATGGGTATGTGGCTGCAGGGGAGAGGCCAGGGCTCCCGTCAAGAAGGGGCCCCAGAAAGGCCCCTGTCTGCCCTCTCAACCCCCCTCTGCTCCATGGACACCTGGTCTCATGTCCCCACAGCATCTGGGAGCTACCTGACGAGCGTGCTGGTGCCTGTGTTGCTCCTGGTGGCCCTGGCACTCGCCGTGTTGGGCGTGTTCATCTACCGCAAGACTGGGAGCCACATCCGAGGGAGGTGAGGGTGCCCTGGGTTGCACAACATCCCTGTGCAACAAGCACGTCCTCTCCTTGCTGTTGGGAAACGGCCCTGCTGCTACTGGAGGAAGAAGGGAACCCATAGCAGGTCTCTCATGGGGTGGGAACAGGTGACAGACAAGGTGGGGATACGGTAAGCCCAGAGAGATGGTCCCGGACCCCCACGCACACCTGACCCTGGTAGGTGTTGGCACTTTGGCTCAGAGAACTGCCCACACCGCCCATTCAACAGCCACCCACCCTGCCAGACCCCGTGCCAGTCTCAGGAAAAAGCACATGAGGCTGTCTCTCCTTTTCGAGTGGCTGTGACTGGTGCACCGCGTGGGGGGGGGGGGGGGGGGGAGGAGGGGTGGCAGGTACTGAGGCAGCTGTGACGTACCCTGGCCAGGCCAGGGGGCCCCACGCTCAGGGGACCCCACATCCCTGGATTGGACCCTGAGGCCAGGATGCACTGACTCATCTTACTTTCTTGGCAGGAACGTGGCACCCAAGGCCGCCATGGGACTCTCCAACCCCCTGTTCCAAGAGAGGGGCTTCGGGCCAGCAAAGGGCATGGCTCCGGCCCCCACCATGCACTCCCCAGAGCCGGTCCCTACCATGCCTACCACCCACTCCGGCCCTCTCCCCCAGCCCAGCGCTGCCGCAGTGATCCCCAAACGGCCACCCCCTGCTGTAAGCACCAGCCAGCTCCACAGGCCACCCAACCCCTGGGCCAGGGCGCTCCCCCAGAGCCTTAGAGCCGCAGCCATGGTCACCCTGTTGGAAGGCAGGAAGGAGGCTTGAGGATGGGGGGTCTGAGGACCCACATGAACTGATGACAGAATTGGCCATTGAACTTGAATCAGGTTCAAGGCCGCTGCAGGGCCTGAGGACAGTTTGGAGGGCCAGTCTCCCTCTGCTGCAACCCAGCACCTCAGAGCGTTCACACAGTTAAGCAAAGGGAACGTGCCGGTCACATTCGGGCTGTGGGCCCTGCTGGTGGTGGGGCAGAGCCACCATACACACCTGGAGCTTTATTCTCCCTCTGGGAGGGGCAGAAACCTCAGGTCCTGAGCTGGGGGCTGGGTAACGGTGACGGGAGATCCAGGCTCATGGCCCTATTCCCTGCAGCCTCAAGCCACCATGTCCAGCCCACCCTTCCCAGTTCCCACGTACGCCCAACAGGCCCCAGCCCAGGTGAGTGGTGGTGGGGCCCCCAACCAGGCCGTTTGTCTGGGTGGCAAAAATGGGGTCCCAGGAGGTGGGGGGTCCAAGGGCTGGATTTGGGAGGCTGGGATCCCAGGGTGCAGCCACCCCACTTTCAGAAGGCTGATCACCTGGGCCCAGTGAGGACCTTAACCTGGGGGCCTGGGCTCCTGACTGTTCCCCCCTCCAGCTCAGACCTGCTCCTCCCACCAAGCCCCTCCCGGTGCTGAAGCCCAGACAGGTGAGAAGACCTGGTCACTTGGCCACTCAGTAGATCCCTTGGCTATGCTTCCCCTCTGACCAGACCCCCAGACTCCCGACATCCCAAGCGCCACAGGAGAGTGTGGGGTGCTCTCCTCTGGAGTGCCCGCTGCCAGTCTGGCCACCTTTAGGCTCACCCTAGAGTTCTTCATTCAGATCACAGACTTCTGGCTGTGGTGGGCTCCTCCCTGCTGGGGCCTGCTCACCGCCCTCCTTGGCCCTGGACCAATACCAGCCTGTGCTTCTGACAAAGTGGGGGTGGCAGGAACAGCCAGGCTTTCTCCACCCGTCACCACCCGCTCCTGGGACAGGCTCCACCCACCTGTTGTCCACCTGTCTGTCTATTACCTAGGATGTTAACTCATACAGGTTTCTCCCTGTGGCCTCCATATCTTGGAGGTATTTTGAGAGTTGCAATTCGTATAACTTTTTTGTTGTTAACCATCACCAGAGGGATTTTTAGAGAGAGTGAAAGAGAGAGAAACATTGATGTGAGAGAGACACGTCTATTGGTTACCTCCCCCATGCTCCCTAACCGGGGCTGGGATTTGAAACTGTGACCGTGTGTGTGTGTGTGTGTGTGTGTGTGTGTGTGTGTGTAGGCCAATGCTCTAACCAGTTAGCACACTGGCCAGGGCTCTATTAATTTTTTTAACTGACCCACATGGATAGCCCTACAACAACCTTCACTATGGTGCTTGCTTAATAGATATTCTCTATTGCTTTCTTTTTAAACATTTTATTTAGAACTAATTTTAGACTTACAAAAGTTACGAAGATGGTCTAAGGAGGGGTTTTGACCAGCCAGAGCCAGATGGGGGCCAGGGTAGGCAGAGATTTCTGCCCAGGAAGTGGAGATAGCCAGGCAGAGGCTGGGAGGGACTGGCTGCTCACCAGGGTCCTTCTGGGTTGTCAAAAACTACAAATGCTGGGCCCCAACCAGGCCTCCTAGATGCTAGGGTGTGTGGCCAGGGCTGAGCATGGCTGGTCCGGGCCTGGTCAGCCTTCTACCGCCATCCCGAGTCCCACCCCGTCACCCCGGGAAAGCTAAAATGAAAGAAAAAAAATGTCAATTTTAGTTGTTAATTCTTGGTTTTGAACTTCCAAGACCCACATTCCAGCAGTTTTAAAAGCTTTTTATTGGTAAAGTTAGGGTGGTGTAGGGGCCTTGGGGAGAGGGCAGCCATGTCCTGCTGGTTTGGGTTTCATTCTACACGTGACCTCAGTGGAGGGAGGGTGTTGGGTGGGACTTTTCTGTAGAGAGCTCAGCAGAGAAGCCTGTGGGCCCGTCTGGAGCAGAGCAGGGCACCTGGGAAGATAGTACTGTGCCCAGGCTGGGACACGTAGGTGCCATCCACTGTCTCTGTGTCTGCTTCCTCCCAGGTGATCAAGCCAACCTCCGTGCCGCCAGTGCCACCAGTCAAGCCCAAGGCTGGAGGGGCCAACCCTGGAACCACTGAGGTGAGCCTCCCCCTGCCATCCCTAGAGCAGTGTCCACCTGCAGGGGCAGTGGAGCAGGCTGACCAGGGTACTGCCCCGAGGGCTATACTGTCGGCTGAAAGGGGAAATGTCAGCTGTAGGTATAGTCTAACCTCTGCTTCATACTCTGCCAGAGGATTTTTGGGGGATTGCTGCTTCTACTGGCTGGTCATTTGTCTTCACCTTTTGGTCTAAGTATGAAACTCTGTCATTTATTCAGTGTTAGCTGTGAGCACTGCGGCCCTCACTGTTACTGTTGTGTGCAGGGGGCCATCACATTGTTGGCTGAACTAAGAATCTGAATTTTAATAAGTGTTAAAAGGAAATAAGATTCAGATGTACTCTTCGTAGCGGGTGGTTTTCATTGTTTCTTTTTTCCTCCTTCAAGGGAGTGGGCCCCAAGGTTGCCCTGAAGCCCCCCGTCCTAAGGAAATGATGCCCCTTGACGCACCTGCACACCTGTCTGCAAGCTGTTCGTGTTGAAAGAGCCCTGTGATGCCCCTGCAGTGCCTCTGCACAAGCCCTCGGTGCCGTTCCGGGCTGGGCCTGCTATGAGAAGTCCCAGCAGAAGAGCTACCTCCTCATGGCCAAGGTCTTGCCTCAGCATCCCAGGGTCACAGCCGAGGCCTCTCGGTCAGGACTCTGCCGGGTTCCTGACCTCTCACCCACGATGGCCACGCTCAGCCCTGCCAGGCCCCGCGGGGTCAGCTGCTGTGTGGCCTCCGAATGGCTGTGCCCTCCAGGTCCCTCCAGGTGGAAGGCCGGTGTGCTGCGCTTCCCAGGGAGACCTCTCCTGCTGGTGTGCTCGGGCACCCCCAGACTGCAAGCCCCTCCGTTTCCAGAGCCTGTCTCCCTGCTATTTAAGAAAAAGTATGTTTTTACGATTAAATTATTGATCAACTTTTAAATGACTGGAGATTTTTATTGGGTGGAATTTGGAATAAGCCAAACTATGTGGAATTCAATTTGTAACAGTTAAGGTTCCAACACTTGTTAAAATAAAATGTGCAGCCCTAACCGGTTTGGCTCAGTGGATAGAATGTTGGCCTGCAGACTGAAAGGTCCCAGGTTCAATTCTGGTCAAGGGCATGTACCTTGGTTGTGGGCACAATCCCCAGTAGGGAGTGTGCAGGAGGCAGCTGATCGATGTTTCTCTCTCACCGATATTTCTAACTCTCTATCCGTCTCCCTTCCTCTCTGTGAAAAACCAATAAAATATATTTTAAAAATAAAAAAATAAAATGTGCACTGTACCAGGACAGCGACTTTTCACCTTCTTTGCTCTCTGACGTTATCTGAGACACCCCTCCCCCTCCCCCTCAAACTGAGCGCTCCGGGCGCACGGACTGACGCAGGGACGGACGCAGGGACGGACGCAGGGACGTGCGGGCAGGACCCTAGTGCCCGCGCAACCACTGAGCCCCACCCTCACCTACAAATCTCCCGCGCTTCCGGCTCCGCCCCCTGTCTCCCCGCAACGGCCCCACAACCCGCCCCTTCCGGCGCCGTCTCCTAGCAACGACCAACAATCAATCCCGCAGCCATGCTGGGGGCCGCCAGGCCGAGCACCCCGGACCCGCAGCCGCTGTCCCCCGACGCGCTCCGCGGCCTTTACGTCTGGCTGGACCGGCTCCCGCTCAGCCGTCCCAAGCGCCACCTGGCCCGGGACTTCAGCGACGGCGGTGAGGAAGGCACGGCCCGAGGCGGGGCGGGATGTGGCCGGCCAGACGCGTTGGCCCGGCCAGGGCCGGTGTCTCGCGAAGTGTCCCAGCTTCCCGGGCTCCCCGCAAAGTGCTGAAGGCCCCAGAACGGGTGTGAGGAGCGCCCCAGAAGGGATGCGCACGACGCGGGCAAGATGGGGGCACCGACGCCCCAGGAGGAGAAGGAGGGTGGCAGCGGAGCGGGGCCGCGTTGTGCATTCAGCCCAGTTACTCGGAAGTTCCCCTCCTCCATCCGGCATTCCCTCGGGCGGGTTGTGCAAACTCGAGGTTCCCTCCAGCACCTCTGAACCGAGCCTGGTTTCCACACCCCTCCCCCTGGAGCACCCACACCTGTCCTCATCCACCTCGGGGCCATGGAGACTGAGGATGGAAGTAGATAGGGGTTCCTAGCTTGGCAAGCCAGGCTCACCTGGTGCCCTCCACCCCGCCCCCAGTGATGCTGGCGGAGATCGTGAAGCATTACCACCCGCGGCTCGTGGACCTGCACAACTACGTGCCCACCTGCAACACGGACCAGAAGCTCAGCAACTGGAGCACCCTCAACAGGCAGGCTCTCCGCTCCCTGCCTTTTTCCTGTTGGAGCCCCCCTAATGCGCTCAGGCCCTCCCCCACCCTTCCTGGTGTCAGGCACAAGTTCTCGGGCTGTTTCCTTGCGGTGGGTTTCCCTGACACCATGCCAGCATCCGTGTTCCTGTCTATCAGAATTTCACCATCAACCTGGGGCTCCTGGGGGGGTCCCCATCGAGAGGACAGCGCTGGTCAGCTTGAGACTCACTCGCTAGGGTATTGGTCCTGCCTGCTGACCGTGTGTCCTGCCTGTGCCGACCGCAGCTCTCACTCAACAATGATTCAGGGTGCAGGGCTCTGCTCCAGGCACAGCAGACATGGCAGGAAACAGCCTCTGCCTTCACGGGGCCGAGTCCAGAGGGAAGACACATAAAGGACATGTGTCGGGTGGGATGAGTGCAATGGAGGATGAGGCAGGGCCCCCGAGCAAGTGACAGAACAGTGATGTGAGGCGACCTGTGGGTGCGAAGGGGGCTGCAGTGGGGGCAAGGGGCAGAGTCCCTGTGGTGAGACGAGGGGTTGGAGCTGGATGCGGAGGGTACTCATATTCGGAGCCACGAAGGGTCCCTGGAGACTGTGCTGAGGGCCCTGCTCCTAGCCTGGGGCTGAGACGCTCTGCAGGGTTGAGGCCTATTTCAGAGGCTGGGAGGGGAGGTGGCAGCTGCAGGCAGATGTGTGCTGCAGCGGTGGCGAGAAGCCAGGTCCTGGGCCTTGGAGGTGAACCTCAGACTTCCTCCGAGCGAAGGGTGACCCAAACAGGAAGGTGATTTCTACTGTGCAGTGTCCCGGAGACGCCTATCGGAGATGATGGCTCAGGCTTGAAACAGCCAGGCCTGACAGCACAGGGCGCCCAGTATTCGTGGGGTGGCTGGGAAGGAGCTGGCCACAGGGCCTCTGCAGGTGCAGGGCCAGGGGGAGCCCTAACCCCCTCGTCCCCTCCGCGGAGAGCCAGGGCACACTGCTCTGAGGGCCACCCCCCCCCACCTTCCTTCACAGGAAAGTCTTTCACAAGCTGCGTTTCTGTGTCTCAGAGCGGGATATCCGAAAGGTGGTGGCCAACACGCCCGGGGCCATCGAGCCCATCTTGTGCGCGCTGAGGGGAAAGGTGGTGGACGGCGCTGTCCGCGAGGACCCACCCAGCGCCGGCGTGCTTGTTGGTGCATTTGTACGTACCGCCTCTGAACCTGCCGTCTGCCACGCTTGGACGTGGTCTCATGATCTGCCAGTGGGAAACTGAAAGCAAGAAATAGGCAGTCACGAAGCCCCTGGTCCCCTGGCCGATCCCGGACAGTGAAACTCCCTTTCACAATGCTCGTCCCCAGGCCCGCACCGGCCATTCCCCCTCCCCATGCCCCTCTCTCTGTGGCTGGGACATGCAGGGAGGCAGTTGGCTGTGAGGTCTGGTGTGAGCCCTGCTGGGCTGCCTCTCAAGGTCCAACCTCTGAAATCGTTGCAGGACCCAGGAGTCTCCAGTGCGGATGCCGATGGACTGTGGGTGGAGCTTGCGACCGCCCCCCACGCTGGTAGTACCCAGACCCCCGATGTGGGAAACAGCCTTCTGGAAGGGGGCAGCACCGTAGAGACAGGCGTGAGAGTTCACACACCTACAAGGGAGGGCAGGCGTCCTCAGGGGACGCGGGGCCCAGTGGGGCTGATGGCCTCCAGGAGGGCAGCTGCTCGCTCTGAGGGACCTGAGAGGTGCCCTGACGCCATCACTTCCTGGGCTGCAGCCTCCTGAGTGGGGGCCCCCGGCTTCTGTCCAGGGGCCACTCGGGGCGGCTGTTCAATGGGCACATCTCCAAATGGAGGCATCCAGGCTGCACCTCGGGATGGCATTGGGCCGGGCCCACATGGCACTCGCCGCTCTCATGTGGGGACCTGAGTCATGTCTACTTGTCTTGAAGGCCTGCCGAGCTCCCCAGTGCCTTCCGGCGTGAGGACCCATCAGAGTCAGAGGGCAGAGAAGACAGGACACTGTGTGTGCACAGGGTGGGCCCCGTCTCTTGAACCCCCTGCCATTGCACCCCAGCCACCCTCTCCTGCCAGCTGCCAGGTTAAAGGCCAGGTGTTTGCCTTTCAGCCGGGACCCTGCCCGTGGGCCCCGGGAGCACCTGGACACCGGGGTGCAGCAGCTGTTGGAGGAAAAGGAGCAGGCGCTGGCTATTCTGCAGGAGACCATCCAGGTATGGTGACCAGGGGGGCCCTCCATGCCCAGCCCCCAGGAAGTAGAGGAATTGGTTGTGGGCGTTATGGGGAGGCACTGCTTTCCTTTCTATGCAACTCAGACCCATAGTGGGGGGTATGGCGATGGGTGGTGGCAAGCAGGGTCTCTAATCAGGAAGAACCCATATTTAGTTTTTTTAATTTTATTTAAAAATGTTCAGCTGATTTTAGAAGATGGGAGAGAGAGAAACATTGATGGTTGCCTCCTGCACACCTGGGCCGGGGATATGTGTCTTGACCAAGAATCAAACTCACCACCTTCTCGTGTACAGGGAGAGGTTCCAACCCACTGAGCCACACTCGCCAGGGCTTGGTGATTTTTTTACCATGGAATATTTAAAACCCATCCAGAAGCATAGAGGAGCCTAATGCCCGCTCCCTAAGAACTCACCATCTAGCCTTCCCGGTTACCTAGCCCCAGGGCCCACATTCTGGAAGCTGCAGACAGTTATAAGCGTCACCACCCAGATGTGATGGACAGCAGGGCCAGGGCCAAGTCAGGAAGCAGAAGATAGTCCTCAAGGTGCAGGCCTGGTTCTGAGGGTGCAGGAGGGCACCAAGGTACTGAGTTCAGGAAGTGATCAGGTCCCTTGCTGCCAGAGAATGACCACCTTATGAGAGCATAGGTCGCAGCTTCCGGCCTGAGACAGTGGGGGTGGGGAGGGGTGGGGGTGGGGAAGTGGCAGTGCAGGCCACATCAGTCTGCTCAGAGTCCAGGGGCCGGCAGGAATTGTGATGACAGGGTGATTCCCGGTGGGTGTCCTGGGCTTGGTGAGCTCTTTTCTTGAGAATGCAGGAAGTGATTTCTCTGTGCGGTCTGGTCTGCCTTTGCTGAGGGACAGCAGACAGGAAGTGATGAGATATGAAGCAACTGCCTCAGTGAGGTCTGACATAGCCCGGGGCTCTGGTCCACATGCTGAGAAAGGGGATTATAACCGTGTGCTTTATGAAACCCAGAGGGGGAACCAGCTCTATGTGCCATTCAGAACCTTGCTGGCTGTTTTAGAGGATATTTCAGGTGTGGGGGGTGACAGGTGCCCAGGGACCATGGGGGCAGCAGCTGAGGTCCTGGGCATGTGGGGCAGGCACGCACCTTCTGTGTTGGCCCAAGGAGGAAGTCTGCACAGTGGGCAGCCTTGGGCCGCCCCTGCCCTTCACTGCATGCTGCTGGGGAGTGGGCCCTGGGGGAGGGGTGTGGCCAGGATCCAGTAGAGTGGACAGCCACTTGGTGGCCAGAGCCACCCTGGGCCCACGGGAGCAGGCTGTCCTCAACCAGAGTGTGGGCTGGCCGCTGCTCACTTCACTCTGCACATGGTGTTTTAGGCAGAGGAGCTTTTTCAGATCCCCCTCTTCCACTTGCCTGTGCGTGTGGTGGGTCTGCGCTTCCAAGAAGGGGAGGCTGGTGACGTGGCCGTCCCTGATGGAGGAGGCTGGGGTGGCTCCCGTTCTTCATGAAACTTTTTTTTTCTGATAAAACAAGGTTTGTTGGCAGGTTTTTAAAAAATGGACTTCATTGGGTTACCTTGGTCAATAAAATCATATAGTACAGGGTTCAAGTGGACAATTCTACACATTGACCTGCTCTCGACTGTTAACTCTTAGAAGGAAACCTGGCGCACCGTCCATCCGCAGTGACTGCAGGGCCCCAACGGCGGGCCTGCGCTCGGCAGCAAGGTGGGAGGAGGCCACCCCTCCCGTGACTTTCGCAGGGCCTTTCCGGGGTCCCCCTTAATGGCCTGGGGTCTGACGGGGGGCCGTGTGGCCTTGCAACATGGCTGGCTGGACACTCAGCTCAGGCTGAAACTGCCCGGCTCTGGCAGGTGGACGGAGCGAGAGATGTGTGTCTCCTTGAAGGTTTTGCAGATGAAGGTGGTCAGGCTGGAGCACCTGGTGAAGCTGAAGGACCAGCGGATAAGTGAGCTGACCAGACGTGGGACTGAGCCCCAATGAGCCAGAGGCCTCAGGGAAAGGCTCCCAAGTCAACTAGACCCTGAACTTGAACCCACACGGATCTCCCCCAGACCAGGTGTGGCCGCACACTGTCCAGCAGGCTGAGGGACATCTTGCACAAAGAGTGGGGGGTGGGCAGCAGTGCAGAATTCACGAGCCTGGAGCCGGGAGGCCAGGGACTCAGGCTGCATGTTGGCTCCTGGATGTGTCATCCGAGGTTTGCCCCAACACCAGCCTAATTTGGAAGTGAAGACTTGGGTCTGGTTGCCTTGAGGCTTGAGGGGTTTTGTTGTCATTGTGTCTGTGAACATGGACTGGTTCTCCCTCTCCCTGGCTGGCTGGCAGTGTCCTGTGTCCACCGACTGGAGTCCCGGGGAGACCTTGCTCACAGGAACTTGTGTCCCCCGGGTGGTCCAGTCTGCCCAGGGGCCATGAGGACAGGGAGGAGCCGGCAGGGGGCTGTGCTGGCCACCCTCAGTGGGTGGTCCTAGGTCCTTTGCTGCAAACCCTCGAGATGGACGGGTCACTCTGCTTTGCTCGGGGTCTGGGCCTATAGGATGGGCCCCACCAGTCCTCAGGGAGTCTGTGGCCCCTGGAAGGAGTTTGCCCTGGGCCCTGCCTGGAACATGAGTAGGGAGGTGCCAGGCAAGCAGCGTCTGGCCCTGCAATGGGGCTCCAGGGCAGTGCGTTGGTCCCTGGGGCCAGGATGCTCCCAGGTCCTGAGGTCGGTTGGGGGAAGGGCAAGGGCATCTCTGTCCTGGCATCCAGGCTTCCCTGCTTCTTCCACACCCAGAGTTGGGGGGCTGGGGGCCACCCCAGTCTTGGTTCAGTTCCTGGATTCCACTGTCTCATTGCCCACCCCCCACCCCCAATGGCGCAGAAGCAGCATCAGACTCAGAACCACAAGCCTCTGGCAGGGTTTCAGCCTGAGTCACACAGCCCACGTACACACTGAGTCAGCCGG
>PVJC01005476.1:0-58947 GCA_004026665.1 Murina feae | reverse complement strand
CTGGAGCCAGAGAACCAGTGAGGCTCTGCTGCTAAGACTGCTGAGCTACCTCGGTCTCTGCTGCCAGAGCCACAAGCAGAACAGGGGAGCAAAAAGACCTTTTCTCCTCCAGCTTGTAATCTCCCTCTAGTGTCTCTCATTGACAGGACCTAACCGGAAGTTAGGCAGCAGTGGATTCTGGGAAATTGCTGCTATATGTGCTAATTGTATCCTCTCAATGAACAAGAAGAGGTTGAGCATCTGTTACCTGCTAGATATATTTTAAGTGCTGGGGACTCAAAAGTGAACAAAACAGACACAGCTTCTGCCTCTGAGATGCTTACATTTTAGCAGAGAGAGAGAAAAATAATTACATATGTAAGTTACTATAATGTAAAGTGGTAATAGCACTAAGAAAAAATAATAGAAGAGTGACAGACTGATGGTGAAATGGCACAGGAATTGGGGGAGCTCTCTGATAAATGTCATATTTGAACAGAATTATAAAATAGCAAAAGGGATGGTGAATTGTGTGGGAATCAGAGGGCAGAGTTCTCTTGGGAGAAGTATCATCTAGTGCAAAGCCTTAAAGCTTAGGTGATTGACAAATAGGAAAAAGGTGGAACCAGCATGGCTAAGTGCAAAGGGAGCAAGAGCAGTAGGAATTGAGGACAAAGAGATTACATCTCCCTTTCTCCTGCTTTAATAACAATGAACTCATTTGACCCAGATGTTCTATAGAACCCTCTTTGAGATACTCTGCTCAAAAGGTACAGCAGAAATGTGTAGATATTGATCAGTCTTATGGCATCGACAGTACTTCTAAATTTGTTTGATGTACAGGATGATATACATGAAGGTCCTGTCAAATAAAATTAGCTCTGAAAAAAATAAAACTCCAATATTTTACTTGTCAATTTAAAATTGTAAACATAATAACACTGACACAAGAACATTGAAACTAGTGTTCTTGTCATGATAATGGTAGCACTGTACACATTGAGAAGCAAATACATAGTGTAAAATCAACCCCATGCTTTCCTAGTATTACCGCTTACGAGAATCTTGCCTAGGGAATGCAGAAGTCATGTTACATGTGCTTGATGAAGTTAATTGCCTGATTTTTAAACATTTCTAAGAGAACAAAAAAAATGGATTATAATGTTAAGTACATTCACATACAAGTTCACTAAATTGTAGATATTTTATGTTGACTTGGGTTTATTAAGAATGCCAAAGTCTTAAGAACTTTCCTGTTTTGTGAATAACTTTGTAGGAATATTTTATTTTAAAATTATTTGTAAATTATTTAAAATAGCATATAGAATGTTCTTTCTGTGTTTGTCTTTTTTTGGTTGTAATTTTAATATTCAGAATTGTTAGTCTGAGCATTCTATCATGATACTTGACTTACTCATCCAGCATCCCAAATTCATATAATAAAATGTGAAAATTCAGATTAAAACAAAATCATATGGAATATTATTATATCTTTCCACAAAGAAAATGAATACAAAATTAAAAGTTATGAATGTTACTCAAACAAAATTCAGTACTTCACAATTTCATGGCACTGGATTCTAGAATGGTCAATGTACCTGAATTGAAATATCTCATGTGTTTTGTCACTTATAGGAAAATGTAGCTTGTAGCATGTGGGAAAGAAGACTATTATTTATCATTAATCTGGTTTATCTATTACAGGAACCACCAAAAGTGACTATCTCTACAGATGTCAGAGAAGAGGAATTGGTTTTAATTTACCATCTATGGATCTATTAAATATAGTGACTTTTAGACTATAAGAGCAATGAATTTTATCCTATATTACCTACACATTGCAGAATTTTATATTTTAAGGTATTTTTAATGGGAACACATTTATTAGTACATACCTAATATATGTAGTAATGTGTATGGTGCATGTATACATGTGTACACACACATATTAGTTCAAAACTCAAAATTACATCTATAAAATCTGAATATGGCAGGTCTGCTGAGTAGTATAGAATATCCTGAAAAATCATTGAGAAATCCAGCGAACTACCAAAAATGTTCTTTTCTTTTTCCTTTTTAAAAACACCGAATTAATCCAGAATTCATTTATAGAGTAATTGGTAAGCATAGCTGCAAGAGACATGGAAGGCAGATAGCTTCCATTCCCCCTACTTTCTCTCTCTCCCTTTTGTTTTTACTTGTATTTCTGCAGATCCTGCAGTCTCAGATTTTCACTGTGTTTTGACACCAACACTGTATGTGAAGTGTCAAGTGTCAGCCATCTTGGTAAATTTCACCTAAGCCCAGGCTTTTGTCTTCCCTGGTTCTCGGTTCCTTTACTCCTGGATCTCTCTTCCTCCTGCTCTAACGTTTGCTCCACAATGCATTCGGACCCTCTGATCTCACTTATGTATCCCCTGAGCATCTTGAACACTTGGACAACGAGGAAACTCATATCACAGCTATTCTAGTCATACCATGTGCTCTTTGCCCTGCCATCTCTTTCTTTGAACTATCTGTGTGTCTCTGTGCCTTTATCTACAGTTTCCAGTTACATCATTTGATCTTTGCCTTAATTTTCTAGGTTGCTTTTTGTGGTCCTTGGAATGCGTTGCAGTAGCAAAATCCTACAGTAGTTGTCTTAGGACAATCATTGAGTTAGGAGGTAAAGGTTTCAGGATACCTTTTTTTTCCTAGGAAGTTTAGAGTATGGAAAGGTAGTACAAAATTTGGGTCACTGGAAGTAAGTAGGAGAAACCAGGACTGGCCATGAATGGAGATATAAGAAAGGACACAAGGTTCTGCAGGAGTAAGATTATCAGGTCTAGGTTTGCAAGATACTGACGATCTAGATGGATGATCCCTGCAATGAGCCCCAGATGGGTAGGTCCTGCCAGCCTGGCCTGTGCCCTGTCCCAGTGCGGGAGCCCCACGATCCATCGCTCAAAAAGATAGGCCCCGCCCACCCATCTGGGGCTCCTCCATGTATTGCCCCAAAGAGGTAAGCCAGAGTTGGGAGATGCCTGCAGACCCCCGGGCTGGGACATGGAGGAGGCCTCTCTACATGCCTGCGGACCGCTGGCCAGGCCCGTGGTGGAGGGGCCTCTCCATGCACCTGCGTAACCCCGGCCGGGCCCACAGCGAAGTCCTCTCCATGTGCCTGTGGACCCCCGGTGCAGGCACACAGAGAGGCCTCTGTGCTGAGACCCTCCCCCTCAATCCCTCATGCTGCAAGTTCCCTCCCACCTGTGCCTGCTGCACATGCAGCCTGCTGATCAGTCGTTACTGTGATGGTGTCCTGACCAATTTTCATATCACCCTATTATTAGTATAGATTATTCATTAAAATGGGGGGTTAGCACTTTTTGGAAAACTTTACTATAGATATCTTGAATGCAAATATTTTAAGATTGACCACTTAAATATTTTACCTTATTTCCTTATTAATATTTATCATGCACCTGCTATGTTCAAGGGACTGCTATAAGTGTTACTTATGATATACCCTACTTAAAAATATTTGCTTTTATTTCTGTTGATTTTTTTCAATTATTTGTTCATTGTGATGATGAAAAGTTACAAATAAGACTTATTAAGCTTCCGGTGTCTTACATCTATTTCTAAACCTTTTTTATTGTTGATAACAAGGGAAAATAATTTTGATATTTCTTTTCTGTTGTTTTATAATTATCTTACTTTCTCATCTTGTTTTTTTTGCATTGATATTGCATCTTTTTTTGCATCCATGTTCTTAATTTTAGTATCTTTAATATTCAGTAAAGATGTCAGGTTCTAGAGAAGATACAGGGATATTTCTTGTTTCTGGCTCTCTGGAGTTAAATATTATTTTATTATTGATTCTAAGATATCCAGTAGTCCTCTCCAATATTTATGTATTTAGTGTAATTTAAGAAAATAATTTACAATGTATCTTGAGATAAGCAACCTTGGAAAAAAGTCAAAATTCAGTACTATTTAAACAAATAAGTTTCTTTCTTTCTCTTCTGAGTCCTTATTACACATTTACATATAATTCCATTCAAAAGACCAATTTAGACTTAGCTATTTAATTGATTGATAGTTCCTATCAAATACAGGAATACAACCACAGAATTTTTCCAAATGTTTTAGCTACTTCATTAGAGAATTGCCATATCCTAACATCAAAGATATGGTATAGCAATATGAAATACTGATTTGTATAGCTTTTTTCCTAAGATTGAATTTTATATTGCATATTTCTCATATGTTTGTACTTGCATAGCTTACTATTTTTATCTGAGGTCAGTTAGTAGGGTAAAATTATATGTCTTCACTTTTTCTATTCAGATTTTATCCATTTTATTTTATATCCTGAGATAATGCCTATTGTTTGCAGAGCACGTCAAAGAAGTGCAATGGAATTTAGGTACAATTGGGTGGGAGGGTTGGGTTGGTTATGAGAGGACTACTATAAAGGAAAAGAAGTGTTGAGTTCTTTTGAAAATTTCACAAAAAAGAAAGTTGTTTTACTGTGTTATCGTTGTGAACTTGATAAATTTGAAAGCGAAAGCTATTTGTGTCTATTTGAAGGCACTATGAAGTGAAAGGATCATCTTAATCTGGTTTTAAGGGTATGGCTTTGTTGGTGTTAATCACTGTGAGCCAGAAATAAAGTTTCTGAGGTTTGTAAAGTAACTGAAACAGCTAGGAAAGGTAAAGAACAGAAGGCAAAGGTTTCTTTTGCTTTATATTGATTCAGTCAGTAAGCAATATAGTCTTCACGGTTTTAGCAATAGATACAGAGAGCGATAGACTTTTGATGGCACACATGATACTTTTATGTTTATTTAACTGGTTGTTTTGTTCTGTCCTTGTATTTAAAAAACTAGAATAGTTTGGAGAGATTTTTTTAAGGACAGAGATAAGCAGCATATTGACTTCCCAAATATTTAGTTTTGAAATTAATATAATTTATGTAGGTGAGGATTGATTATTTGGATACACTTCTCAGATAATTAAGAAAAAAGATAATAATGTATTTTAATGTCTTCTACTCCACTAGATTAACAATCTTTAAATTCATATTTAAAATTAAGTACCAGTGAATTTTTTTGGCATAAAGAAAATATAATATGAATTTTGTTTCTCAAATATGTTTCAATACTTATTTGATTTTTATTCTTTTCTATCTTCCTCTCATTGGCATTTAAGAATGGCTAACTTCCACATATGAGATATTAAACTGACTGTATAATGTATATACATTTGTAATAAAAAGAACCAACATATATTTATGGTTTCACTTGCTAACTTTATTTATATTTTCCTTTTTTTTCCAGAAGGGTATAAAGCAAGCAATCATTACACTGTTATTTCTGTATATATTAATTTAAAAATTTGAAACTAAAGATGGAAAAACTTTAATATATTTGAAATATTACATCTTAAGAAGCTTTCAGAGTGCTTTTATGTTGAAGGTTCTCATATATGTTTTTTGTATAAATGAATAAGTAAAGTTGAAAGACATGACAAATCTCATTGAAATGCATAACTCAACTGTTCTGTGATGTGAATAACTGGAATGTTGTGGCCTAAAACCTCAGTTTTTTTAATGGGCAGTGATGGAAGTGATGAATGTTGGTTCTGCTGCTGAATTTGTGCTTGACCTTAAGCAAGGTCCTATGTGTCTCTAGGCATATATTTCTTTATTCATATAACGTGGTAGTTGGCCTGGATATAATCTAAACTTACCTTCTTCCATCTGGTGTCCGTGAATAGCCTATTTATGGTTGCACACTCCCATAAATAGTTAGCTTGCTAATCTCTGAGGAGGACCAAACCACCTCTGGGTAATTCTAAATGCCAGTAAGGTTCTTAGAGTGAGCTAAGATTTGTCTTCCCAAATTTTCCATAATTCATAAATGTGCTAAGTGTGCCCACAGATATTCATAGAAATTATTGATGAAAGTGATGTACAGGAGTGGACAGGGTATTGTGTTTTGGTTCCAAATTTTTTTTTTGTCAATCCATTTTTAAATCGGTGCCATTTGGGCATAGCCGTTCAGTTAGTAATAATCAATTAATTGTTCTGTGGTCAACCAACATTTCTCCTTTGTGCACAGAAGGACATCACAGTATGTTGACAGATCCCTTGCAAAGTTTGATCCATTTTGATGGCTGCATTTTCTAGAAAGAAGGGAAAGTAAGAAGGAAGGGGAAAGGGGGAGAGAGAAAGAAAGGCAGAAGGGAGGAAGGAAAGAATTAATTTACATAGATAAGAATTTCTCTCTGTGCGCAAACATTTCTACCAATCGTGTTACCTCAAGTTTAAAACAATGCTTTGACAGTTGGCCCTGTTTCATTCCTTCACCTTCTCTATGGTGGGTAGCCAGTGTCCATTTTTATTTTGGCTTACACTCTTTTCCACTGAAACTGCTTTTTTCAGCTCTTAAAATCATTAACCTCATGTGACCAAGTGTTTTGGTCTATTTTGGATTTTATTCATTTTCTCAGGAAGATTTGACAGAATTGATTGCTGCCCCACACCTCTAGTTTGCAATTCCTACCTTCACTTGACTTCAGGTTTCTGTACTCCATGTATTTTCTGACTTTATGGGCCTTTTCTCTGTCAGTAATGATGGGTGATCTCATCTAATTGATGGCTTAAATAGCAATAACTTAGCAGTGTTTGTTGTTTAGTTTTGTCTTCCTAATGTTTCCTCTGAACACGAGACTTTTGTATCTAACTTTCTATCTGGCCCCGCCACTTAAATTCCTAATTGTATCCTCAAAGCACTGTCCAACAAGGAATCGTTGATTCCTCTCACCCACCAAAACCAAAACAACACAAAACCCTATTCCCACGTTTTCCTAGTCTTTATAAATTGGAGTCATAATCTCAGGCAACAATCTTAAGAGTCAATTTTTATTCTCCATTACCATTAGAATATCACTTCTATTTGAACATTTCCATCTTCACCACCACCATCTTAGTCCTGACTTAGATACAGCCTGATAATGGGTCTCTCTTCTTTCCACTTTTTGCCTTGTTCTCTCCACAATAGATAGCTGCAGTGATCCTTTAAAATTACATTGTATCACTGTTATGCTCAAAACTTCCATTAGCCTCTTTTCACTCTTAGAGCAAAATTCAAAGGACTTCTATATCCTGCAAGCTTCCACAGGCCCAGGCCCAGCTTGCCTCTCCAAGTCATCATCTACCAATACCTTTGTTGTTCATTCTTCTCCAGACATAGTTGTCTCCTTGCAACATCTTGAGGTTGCCTTTAAACTTGTTATTTTCTTTGTCTTTAGTGTTCCCTGGTAAAGTTTTCCTTCCTACAGCATTCGGTCCTTTGCTCAAATGTCACCCAAGTTATATAAAACTAGGGGCCCGATGCACAAAACTTTGTGCACTCGAGGAGGTGGGGGGGGTCCCTCATCCTGGCCTGTGCCTTCTCACACTTTGGGACCCTGGAATCCATTAGGGCACACAGCAAGCAAGGAGGGCACACCTCCGTGTGTGCTGTGTGCCCCAATTGCACCAATTTCCAGGCCTCAGCCTCGGGGGCGGAGGTGGCTCGGTCCCTCTGCCCCCGAGGCTGCCCTGCAGTCTGTAATCTGCAACCAGATCTATTTCAGGCCTCCATCGCTGGCGCCCTGCTCCTCCCCCGATAGTTGCGGCCTGCGCGTTGCGCGGCTTCTCCCGGGCTGCGGCCTCCGCCATCTTGGCTGGACTAATTTGCATACAGCCACTCTGATTGGCTGGTGGGCATGGCTTACCCATCCCGAAAAGATGGTTAATTTTAATATTATGGTTTTATTAGTTTAGATGACCCAAATTTATAATTCTTTATCCTTTTATCCTCTATTCTTTTCTCCCTAACACTTATTTAGTGTCTGTTTCCCATAACAATGTAGGCATCTTGAAGTCTATCTTGTTTACCACTCTATGCAGAATTCTTAGCCCTTAGCAGGAGTACAATACTTATTCTTCATGGAAAACTCACTGTTTTTCTTTTAAATGATAGCTCATTGCCATTGTGTGTATAATATTTTGTGCTTTGGAATGGCTTGTGAATTGTTTTACTTTGATATATTTGCTTAAAACATAATAATATTTTCAATATTTTTTTCTTTTTAATATATTTTATTGATTTTTTTTACAGAGAGGAAGAGAGAGTGATAGAGAGTTAGAAACATTGATGAGAGAGAAACATCGATCAGCTGCCTCCTACACACCTCCCACTGGGGATGTGCCCCAAACCAAGGTAGCCCTTGACTGGAATTGAACCTGGGACCTCTCAGTCCTCAGGCCAATGCTCTGCCCATTAAGCGAAACTGATCAGGGCCATTTGCAATCTTTTTTTTTTTTTTTCCTGAAAAATCAAGCTGCATTTAGTGGGGTGAAATGCTAATGGCTGTTATGTTAAAACTAGAGGCTCAGTGCACAAATTCATGCGGGGGGGGGGGTGTCCCTCAGCCTGGCTGGCTATCATGGCCAATCAGGGCAGGCTGGCCAAGGGGAGGGACTGCAAGAGGTTGGCAAGCTGTAGTATTTTGGCTCTGGGAGTTCACTGACTATCGGGGGGGCAGCTCTTGCGTTGAGCATCTGCCCCCGGTGGTCAGTGCATGGTATAGCTACCAGCCAGTCATCCTGTTATAACAGTCACTTAGGCTTTTATATGCATAGTCTAGAGGCTTGGTGCATGAAATTCATGCCTGGGTACAGTGCCTAGGCCTGGCTGGTGATTGAAGTGTGAGTATCTGGCATGGAAGGGCAGGCCCCAGCTGACCTCTTGGCCCTGGGCAGCATCCTGGCCCCCTCTGCCTGAGTCACGGTGCCCAAGTCCCCATGTGGAGATGTGATAAACACAGCTAGAAACCGTGGGCTAGGATGCAGCATGGGTCTCTGGGTTGCCCAGCGGTGCCACATAGAAGCTGGTCAGGCAGTGCACCCTCTCCCAGCCAGCCTTCGCACACCAGCTCTTGTGCAAACCCGCAGTGAGTCCAACCAGCCCCTGCGGTCTCACCTACAGCCTCAGTGCCTCTACCTGCACTCAGGGGGCACCAGGTTCTCATGGCCCTCAATCCCTGCAGGATGCACCCCCTGCCCTGCCTTGACCCCCTTACATTTGGCCTTTTGCTTATCCTGCTGCCCCTCCGTAGGCTGTGCCCTCTGGCCAATGCCCTTCTCCAGGTGTCTGCCTGGCTCTCCTCCATCAGTCCGATTTCCCTCAGTGAGCCTCCCTTTAACCCTTCCTCGTGGAGCCCCTATGTGGCTTCATTCCCATGTTTTCATGGTGCCATGCCCTCTAACAGCTGCACCTCATGTCTGTCTGAGGCTGTTTCCTCCCTGCACCCTGTCCTCTCTTGGCAGAACACATGTTCTGTAGGTCAGGGTGGCTGGCTCCCTGCTGCTCTACGGGCACCTGGGCATTTCCTGTGCAGGCGCTTAGTCAGTGATACATGTTGATAAGATGCGCAGACAGTGGTGTTAGGTGTAAAGGGCATTGGAAGGCAGACTCAGTTGGAGCTGAGGGCTGGTGAACTCTCCGCACAGCGCTCAGGGCGGGGCCTTGGGAGCCAGTTGGTCTTTTCTTGCAAGAAGGTGGAGGAAGAGAATGAAAAAGGAACAGTATGTGTTTTCCCTCAACTACTGAAAAGCTGATAATCTTATTCCATTCTGAAAGCTATGAATAGAAACCCTTAGATCAACCCTGTGGGGTGGGTTCTGGGATTATCTCAGATTCCTTGGAGAGTACACAGCCTTTGCCCACCACAAGGATGGTGCTTAGTAACCGCCATCTTTTAGTGCTGTGATTCGTGCACTGGTGGGCATGGCCTGCAGGGATCAGCCTGGTGTGGGAGCACCACTCATCCTGGTCAGCAACCGTCATCTTTTAGTGCTGTGATTCGTGCACAGGTCAGGGGAGGCCTGTGAGCGTCAGCCCAGTGGTTGTGGACCCACGCTCTGAGCAGCTGCTACCACTGTAGGAGAGCCACATACTGACCAACAGGGAGAAGTTCCTGCATTGAACATCCAGTCAGTCCATTGGTCGTTTTGGTCATCACGGTCACTGCCTTTATATATATATATGAGATAGCCTTATACACATTCAACACATATGCTTAGAAATGCTATTTATTTCTAAAATGTTTGTATTATAAGTGTGTATTGTAATTCTAAAAATTTAAATATCATTGTCTATTACCTTGATTAGGGTGATGGTTCCATGGACGTATGCTTTTGTCCAAACTCATTATATAGAATACATTAAATATGTGCAATTTTTTCATATCAGTTATACCTCAGTAAAGCTGTTTAAAATGCAAATTTAAAATGAAAGTGTCAGGAATGAGTTAAATATTTTATTTAAGACTCATGTTTTGTGATTATAGGTCAGAAAGTGCATACTATTTCTGTTCATTCAAATTACTTTTTTTTTTAAATTCAAAGATACCAAAATCCCATCTTATTCTTTTGCAAGTTAATCTCACTTTAATGAAAAAATATGGTCATTTTTTTTAAACGTTGGGGGCTTTAATGTCTTAAGAACACATTTCAATAGAAAAATAATGGATATATGTAGAAAATATAAAAAATGCACACAACCTTTAAGATTACAGTTATCTTTGAGTGTACCCATGGAAAAGAGCAGAGGATATGACCTTTAGTGGTTATTTGTAATATATTACTTTTTGAAGTAAAAGATATGGAATTAATAAAATCAAGGTTTAACATTTATTCAAACTTGGTGCTAGGAAAATATTGTCCGTTTTTTATATTACTTATAACTTTTGGTATGTTTTAAATACTTTAATGAAAAAACTAAACAATAGAATATAAATAAATTATAGGATGTCCTTTAAATGAATTTATAACCTGGTAATAGTCGGCTCTATGTATAACTTGAGTAAGTTTACTGTTAAAGTTAGTACTTTTTATAAAGCCCTTTTAAAGAATTTTTATCTACTTATTTAAGCTTATAGATTAAAATGTCTTTTTCAAATTTTTTACATTATATCATCTAAAAGTCATTTGTTTTTCTACCTTCTGTTAGCTGTTCTCTACACAAGAACTGGAGCACAAGAACTCTAAAACAGAAAGAAGCCATCTTAAATAAATCTAAATAATTTTGGATAGAAATGGAGCATAATAAATGAAATACACTTGTAAAAAATCATTAAGATCCAAAAGTTTCTGGGTGTTGTTGTTGTTGTTGTTCATGCTACGGTCAATAGTGTCAATCTTTTGTCTCTTTTTAAGGTTTTCATTTTTGACCCCATTCAGTCACTGAAAATACCCTTTTATAATGCCACTAGGGGTCCAGTGCACAAAAATTTGTGCACTCGGGGGGGCTCCCTCAGCCCGGCCTGTGCCCCCTCTTACAATCTGGGAACCCCTTGGGGGATGTCCACCTGCTGGCATGCCTGACCAGCCTGGATGAGGGGCTGATGGCTGTTTGCAGGCTTGCCGAGCCTCCCATTGGGGACCCTCACCCCATGGGGGTGTGGCCAGCCTGGATGAGGGGCTGAGCATGATTTTCAGGCTGCCCACAGCCCTTTCAAGGTTCGGGTCCCTACTGGGGTGCCTGGCCATCCTGGGTGAGGGGCTGAAGGCCATTTTCAGGCTGCCCACAGCTCCCATTGATCCAACATCCCAGCGAGGCTGGCTGGAATCAGGTTTCTGGGGTTTATTTATCTTCTATTATTGAAACTTTGTTGCCTTGAGCCCAGGCCTAAGTAGGCAACAAAGCCTCCTGTTTGCTTCTGCTCCATGGCTTCTATAATTGAAACATAGTTGCCTTGAGCAGAGGCCCAGCCAGCCTAGGCAGGCAGTTTACTCCTGGTGCAATGGAAGCCTCCTGTTTGCTCTAGCTCCATGACTGCTGGCTGCCATCTTGGCTGGGTTAATTTGCATACAGCCACTCTGATTGGCTGGTGGGCATGGCTTGGCTGGTGGGAGTGGCTTAAGTGTCTTGGAGTGATGGTTAATTTGCATTTTACTTTTTTATTAGATTAGATAAGTGTAGTCTAATATTTGTCCTAATAAATGATCCCATTTATACACTTTGACATTAATACACGTCAAAGCACATAAAATCACTAGTGAGCCTTCTGAGTAAGTCAGGAACCAATTGCCAACCAATAGTAAAAATATCAGATTTGCCCTCATGAAATGTGTAGCCTAGCAAGAGGAAGAGACAAGTAAACAGGAAATTTAAATATTGTGAGATAGCCCTAACCGGTTTGGCTCAGTGGATAGAGCGTCGGCCTGCGGACTCAAGGGTCCCAGGTTCGATTCCGGTCAAGGGCATGTACCTTGGTTGTGTGCACATCCCCAGTGGGGAGTGTGCAGGAGGCAGCTGATCGATGTTTCTCTCTCATCGATGTTTCTAACTCTCTATCCCTCTCTCTTCCTCTCTGTAAAAAAAGTCAATAAAATATATTTAAAAAAAAATATTGTGAGATAAGTGTGTTGATGCAAAAAATATTGGCTACTATGAAATAATAGAGAAAAGAAGTTACCCTGATCATATTGAAATGAGGGAATTAAACTGGAATTTGTGGTTTTTCCTCTGGGCAGGATGCAAAGGTGATTTTCCAGGTTCTTGTCCAGGTGGATTCAAAGAATGAAGCCATGGACAAAAGATGGTATAGGAAAAGCTGGAAATTTGGGAAACAAGCGCAGACTCCCAGGAGGGGAGGGGTGGGGCGAGAGACCCACTAAGTCCCTCTTTTCTAAGGTTTATAAAGGCTGCAGTTCTTAGTGTCCTGATATTCCCTCTGACTATAGCAGCTTCAGAGCTCAAACCCCCATGGGATTCCCCCTTTTTCACCCTTTTGTTTTTCTATTCCATGTGGCCTTCATCTTTATTCTGTGAATGGGTGACTTCCTCTCCTTTTAGTCTATAAATGTGCACCTTTCTGCAGCTCTCAGCCCCCTTGTTATGTGAATGTATACCTTGTGGCAGCTCCCAGCTTTGCAGCCTACAGTTCTCCCCCATAAACCTCCTAATTCCTAAAACTTCCTAAACCTGCTTTTTTCCCCCCCCCCCAAAACCTCTTTTCAATGGTAGTTAGAAAAAGCTCAGAAGTAGCACCTAATTGGCAACCTGAAGGTTGGGTAGGATTTAGCCAGACAAAAAGTGTAAAGGCAAAAGTTCCTCAGGCATAATCACAAATCCTTAAGAGAGAACAGAGTGACTTGACAGGAAATATTGGTTGACTAGGCTAGCAGCATGGTTTTTGAGAGGGAAAGGCATTATAAAGACAGACTAGAGCAGTTTGAAAGGCATTCTATATTATACATTAAAGAATATGTATTTTATTCTAAAGGGGTAACATAGTTCAGTTCACATTTATGGAAGATCACTGGGGCTTCAGACCCTGCCCCATATTACAATGTATTGTTCAAGTCAACATTTGTATTGGGGAGGAATCCTTAACTTCCCGAACTTGTTCATATGCCCTTTGCATATGCTCTTTAAACACTTTGTACTTCACTTTCAGAGTACAAGCTATCCTATCTAATAAAGAGGGAATATGCTAATTGACCCTCACGCCATTGCAAAAGATGGTGGCACCCACAGCCAGTGAGGAGGGAATATGCTAATTGGCTGCCCCACTCTCAAAGATGGCAGTGCCCACAGCCAATAAGGAGAGAATATGCTGATTGACTGCCACACCCTCAAATATGGTAGCGCCCACAGCCAATGAGGAGGGAATATGCTGACTGACTTGCCACACCCTTAAAGATGGTGTTGCCCACAGCCACAAGATGGCAAGCAGGGGAAGGCAGTTTGGGGCAACCAGCCTGGCAGGGAGGGCATTTGGAAGTGACTGGGCCATCAGGGAAGGGCAGTTGGGGGTAATTGGGCAGTCAAAGAAGGGCAATTGGGGGCTATCAGGTGGGCAGGAGGGGAGGGGTCAGTTAGGTGTCAATCAGACTGGCAGGGGAGTGGTTAAGGGGTGATTAGGCTGGTAGGCAGAAGCGGTTAGGGGCAATCAGGCAGGCAGACAAGTGAGTAGTTGGGAGCCAGCAGACCCAGATGGTGAGAGGGATGTCCAACTACCAGTCTCTCTGTGGTATCAGGCCTCAACTGGCAGTCGGATATCCCCTGAGGGGTCCCAGCTCAGAGAGGGTGCAGGCTGGTCTGAGGAACACTCCCCAACCCCCCAATCCCCAGTGCATGAATTTCATGCACCAGGCCTCTAGTAATTATCTAATAAAAGAGTAATATGCTAATTTCATCACTCTGCTACATCCCAAGCCACACCCACCAGCCAATCAGAGCAGCTATATGCAAATTAACCCAACCAAGATGGTGGAAGGCAGCCACAGAGCTAGAGCAAACAGGAGGCTTTGTTGCCCCGGCGATGGAGGAAGCTGCCTGCCTAGGCCAGCTGTGGCCTCTGCTCAAGGCAACAAAATTTCAATTATAGAAGATAACCCCCAGATACCTGCTTCCAGCCAGCCTCTCTGGGAACTTGGGTGGCTCAAGGCTGTGGCCCTCACCCAGACCCTCACCCAGGATGGCCCCACCCTCATGGGGTGAGGATCCCTGCTGGAGGGCTTGGCCAGCCTGGAAATAGCCATCAACCCCTCACACAGGCTGTCCAGGCACCCCAACAGGGACCCCCTCCCTGAAGGGGATGTGGCCAGCCTGCAAACAGCCATCAACCCCTCACCCAGGCTGGCCAGGCACCCCAGCAGGAACCCCAACCCTGAAGAGGATATGGCCAACCTGAAAAATATGTGCCCCTCAGTGGGGATCCCCAACCTGAAGGAGCTGTGGCCAGCCTGTAAACAGCCATTAGCCCCTCACCAGGCTGGCCACACTCTCATGGGGTGAAGGTTCCCGCTATGGGGCTTGGCCAGCCTGCTAACAGCCATCAGCCACTCAGCCAGTCTGGCCAGGCACCCCAGCAGGACCTGTACCCTGATCTGGGACACCCTTCAGGGCAAACCAGCCGGCCCCCACCCATTCACCATGCCTCTATCCTATATAATAAAAGGGTAATATGCAAATTGACCCTAACAGCAGAACCACTGGGAATGACTGGTCACTACGACACACACTGACCACCAGGGGCAGACACTCAATGCAGGTCCTGCCCCTGGTGGTCAGTACACTCCCATAGGGGGAGCTCTGCTCAGCCACAAGCCATGCTGATGGCTACTAGTACAGCAATGCTGGTGGGAGCCTCTCCTGCCTCCTCAGCAGTGCTAAGGATATCCTACTGCAGCTCAGGCCTGCTCTCTGCTGGCAAGTGGACATCCCCTGAGTACCCCCGGTGTGCCAGAGGGATGTCTGACTGCCAGCTTAGGCCCGATTGCCTGGCGAGTAAGCCTAAAGGTGTACATCCGAGGTTCCCCAGACTGCAAGAGGGCACAGGCCAGGCTGAGGGACCTCCTCTCCCCCCACCCCCCGAATGCACAAATATTTGTGAACTGGGCCTCTAGTAATAAAATAAGAAATTGTGAGATTGGATGTTAGGTGTCTGATTCTCCTCCTGGTTCATAATCTCTGTTAGGAGAGACTGAGCTGTGGTGTATGGCTGTGTCCTCAGCATCTGTCTCAACCAGTGCCTTTGATATTATAGTGGGTACTCAATAAGTATAAACTGAATGAACATCTGTCAGTATCTCAGTATTATGAATAAGATAGTTTTCAAGATTAATGATTTAAAGAAAGCTAAAAGTAAGTATTGATTTTACCTTTATTTTCTATTTCTTATCTCCCTGAATGCATTTATCAAACTATTGTCGAGGGCCTTCTTGCGCCAAGTATTGCGATAGAAACTAAGAAAAATAAGTGATATTGAAACATGGGATTCAGGGAGCATGTTCTCCCTGTGGGTTCTTGCCTCACAAAGTGTGAAGAATAAACTTGAGAACTTGTTAGTAAAAGTATGGAAATTTATTGGGAGCAAATACAAACTCCTATGTAGGGAAAGGTTTCCAAGGGGTAACCAACTAAGCCCTTTTTTCTAAGGTTTTACAGACTGAAAGTTCTTTGTTTGTGGTCCCTTCTAATTGTACTCCTTCCCTATTTTATGACCCTGTGCGTTTCTAATTGGTCCTCTTTTGCAGGATATCAGTTTCAAAGTCCAAAGCCCATGTGGTGCCTCCCTCTTTCTCTCCCCTTATCTTGCAACATTCCTCTAGCTTTTGTGAAAATATGTTTCCATCTTCCTCATATCTCGTGACTTTTCCCTATCTGTGAGAAACGTTTCCCTATCCTCTGTGAGAGTATGATAAACATTTTGGTGGGTTGGAGCTATTTCTGTTCTTCATCTATGCATTCCTCTCCCATGGACCCTCTTTATGTCTTAGAACTGCCTGTCATGTCTCTAAAATTCCTTTCAATATGGTGTGTGAATAACACATATTTTAAAAACTAATGACTATCATTCAAATGAGGAGTATTGTAGAGGTATAATTAGTTATATTAAATAGGCAGCTAATGGTACAGAATTCTTTCTCTTATCACAGTTTTTTAAAATGTTTTATCTTTAATGGATCTTTTATATTTCTGAAGCTGGATGTCAACTTTCAAATGATGTTTTATTCCAGCACAGAAAGAATTGCCTAAATAAAACCTTCTTTAAAATATAATTACAAACTTGCTATTAGTAATTTGTTAAAGTTAACACATAGGCCTGAAAAATCAGGAGATACTGATGAATTAGAGATAGCTATCTTTATATAATTCTTAAAAATCTACTTAATTTTCTTAATCAGTAATAAGTGAATGCTTCTCTACTTAGGAAAGGGTTAGATGATATAAAAATACAACATTTAGCCTGCAGGATGTGGCTTGTACCATGGCCCTGATGAAGACCTGCGTCCCACAGGCATTTCCTCTCTAGGGACGACAGAGCTGGCTTCAAGGGACTCCTCCAAGCGCTGGAACAGAACCGGCGCCGCCTGTGCCTGGCGGGTTGTGATCTCGCAGATGCCACCTTGGAGGAGGTGTTTCTGATGCTTCTGTGAGATTCCAGAGAGCAGTCAGATGTGGCCCCAAGGATGGGGTTGGAGGCACAGAGCCCGAGGCGTCCACTCTGGCTCCCACGATGGTGCCTTTGCCTGCACCTGCAGAGTTGCCCCAGCACCAATGCCCGGGCCCCCTCCCTGGCTGACCTCCGGGGCCACATAGAAGTGCCTTTTGGTGCCCAGGGAGAGCCCCAGGCTGAGGGCTGGTCTTTTGGAAGGCAAGGCCAGGATTCTGTTGCGAACTCAGACCTGTCAAGGCCAGAGGACATCTGCTTGACAGGAAGTACCTGGCAGGAGTGTGGGGGGGGGGGGCAGGCCCTGCTGTGGAGGGCACCTCAGGCCCTCTTCCTCATATGTGGGGCACAGAAGAGGAAGCTCTACCCCATGCAGCAAGGATCAACATGTTATGACCAAATGCACAAAGGGGCTTTGGGAGAAAGGTGAATGAACAGAATGCTCCCCTCAGGACCTCGGGGAAAGGAGTACCCAGAAGAGTCAATGATTTGACTCATGTACATAAAACCAAGGGGGGAATGTAAGGGCGGTGCAAGACTGCAGACCTGCCAATAGGAATGCAGAGGAAATGCCCTGCCCAGGACCTTCCCTCGACCAATCAACAGGGGCCACACACGTTACCCTACCCCACTATTCCGGGCCTATAAATCTGTTGTTTCCCTGGAACCCGCACTTACTCCCCGTCGCGCCGCTGTGAGGGCGAGTGTGGGACGAGTTCAAGTTAATGCGAATAATAAAGGCTCTCATGTTTTTGCACTGGAAAAAATAAAAAAATAAAAATACAACTTTTTTTTAGCTGCAAAAGTGAATATGAGTTTAGGCAATGTTAGTAATGTTTTTAAAAAACCAATTTAGTGTGAACTGCAGCCATAGAGGTACTGGTAAAAATACCTGAATTCAAACGGACCTGTTCAGAATTTTGGCTTCCAAAGCAAATATTATGCTGGAAAATTGCTGCCAAAATTAATTTAAGCTCTTAAAGTCATTGTTTATAGTTTAAAAAGGACAGACACTCCAAAGAGCCCTACTCAGTTAAATATATGCGGTATATGAAGAAATTGCTTCGTGATCTTTGGCAGAGTTAAATGGCAACATGACAGACTTTAGTGGAGGCACTCCTGACAAAAGATATAAAGTATTACTCAGACAGCAAAGTAAGTTGGAAGAATTTCCTTGCTTGCCAGGGGAGTATGAAGACTGATGCATATCCTAAAGTGATCTAGTTTTATTTTCCCCTCATTTTCATTTATTGAAATATAAATTAAAAGCATGTTGAGGAAGGCCATTTAAATTCTTTTGTCAGATTGTGACAAAGGTATGAGGTAAAAATTAGTGAAACAACATAGGTGCTAAGAAGAGACAAAATTTTAAGATACATAATTCAATTAAATATTTTTGTCAGTAGTATTTAAACATTAAATACTAGAGGCCTGGTGCATGAAATTCATGCACTGGGGGAGAGGGGTATGGGTGTCCCTCAGCGCGGCCTGGGCCCTTTCACAGTCTGGGACCCCTAGCTCCTTACCACCCACCTGCAGCAGAGGCGGGAGAGGCTCCTTGATACTGCCGCTGTGCTTGCCAGCTGGGAGCCCGGCTTCTGGCTGAGCGGCACTCCTGCTGTGGGAGTGCACTGACCACCAGGAGGCAGCTCCTGCATTGAGCGTCTGCCCCCTGGTGGTCAGTGCTGGTCATCTGACTGGTTGTTCCACCATTCAGTTGATTTGCATATTAGGGTTTTATTACATAGGATGGGACCCATGGCTGTAACCAGTTTGGCTCAGTGGATAGAGCATCAGCCTGCCAATCCAAGGGTCCCAGGTTCAATTCTGGTCAAGGGCATGTACCTTGGTTGTGGGCATATCCCTGGTAGGGGGTGTGCAGGAGGCAGCTGATGGATGTTTCTCACTCTCTATCCCGCTCCCTTCCCCTCTATAAAAAAATCAATAAAATATATTTTTAAAAAATATGGGGCCCATGGACTGAATCTAAAATTAAAATTATGGGCATATCAAAGCATGGACTTTTTAAAAAATAAAGCACTGTAAAGAATAAAATATGTCTTCTTTAAAGAAAGATACAGGAAAAAGAAGTTAAACTATAGCAACTAACAGTAAAAATTTAATGTAAGGAAAATGTCACATATATTCAAATAATTATTTATTTTGTTTTAAAATTGTGCATACCTTTATGTGTTAATTATATTTTAATGATAATAAGAGGCATCTCTTTATAAGTGGTACTTAAAGTAATTTTGGTTAACCCAATTCATCTATACTTGAAGAAAATCATTGTTCCCTAGTGGAAGATATGGAATTACTGGCTTAATGGAGAGGAATGGTTAAAATGTTATTGTATGGCTGAAATGGGAAGTGACAAGGGCAATAAATTCCAGCAACATCTATCACTAAAAGTGGTATGCCTAATACTTTAAATATAGTTTGAAATCTAATCCTCAAAAAATTTCATCATTTATTTTTATTCTCATTTTATAGATAAGGAAACTGAAGCTTACAAAGTATAAGAAAATATATTCCATAATGCAGTGTTTCTCTTTCTGGGAGTCAATATTTAAAGAAAGATGCATCTCACTCCAGTTCGTGTACTTCCTTTATACTGCCATAGCCCCCTCACATGATGTTGATAATGGTAGAATTTCAGCAGGAGTAGTAATAACAATAGTGATAGCACACACTTTAAAAAATGTTCCAGACACTTGTCCTCAGTACTTTATATACATTAATTCTACCGAATTGTAAAAGAACCCTATGAAATATGTACCATTTTTTTCTAGTTTTACAGATGAAAAAAAAACAGAAATAGGAGAAACTACTAATTTTATGAGTATGTATAGGTTTATGTGATTCTAGAGATGTAAATAGTGAAATGCAGGCCTTTAATAAATTAAGACTTTATAGATGCTCTGTATTTCAATGTAGTTTTAAATATATGCCGTCTTTTTAACAGTTAATTATTTAAATGCTGTTATTTGAGCCCTGGAAAGGTTATACAGTATTTAAACCCTAAGAGAAGACAGAGAGTAGACCTGTCTGTATTTGGGGATGGGCAAAGAAGAGTGTGGACATATTTGAACTTCTTGGTTTCATAATTAAATTTACTTTTTGATTTAGAAACTTGAGTACAGAGCTTTAGGGAACTGATCTACATTGGCTATTTATAAACAGGTTGCTAATCAGAGATAGAAATTTTGATTTTAATTAATATAAAGGAGAAATTAATATAAGCATAAATGATAATTCTTATCATGTAAAAGCAGAGAGTAGTTGGAATCTTCTTTTAGGCTCTCTCTCTCTTTTTTTTTTACATGATCTTTACTACTTTCAGTAATAGTAACATAGTAGCATTGTTGCCATTACTTGATAGAGTAATATTTTAAGGTACTTACTGAAGATCTGAGAAAAATAGAAATGTATGTAGGCATCTTGAAGGAACCATAGAGAAAACAGTGACCCACAGGAAGGAGAGAAGAGATGTGGACGAGAGTATGGCATGAGTGTGAAATGAAAGCTGTCCTCAAATGGTAGGAGCTAATTTGAGTTAATAGGGCAGGATGCCCAGGGCACTGTCCTTTTGATTACAAGACATTACTTACTACCTGAGGAAACCTTTGTTGTTATTATCCCCAGAACCGGGGATCACGGAGTTCAAAATACCAGGCAAACAATCAAGAATACAAGAAGCCCCCCAGTTGCTAAAATCCATCTTGAATAACTTTAAAAGATTTACAAAATGAGAAATCACTATGTTTTATTAATTGATTTGTGTAGTCTTATGCTTAGTAATCTCCAACGGTGAGGAAGTTTGGTATTTGTGAATCACTACAATATTTTTTACATTGCAACATAGTATGCACAAAAGCCTATAGAAAATCATGACAGTAGTACTTATCCTATTTTCTTTTTACTTTTCTATCTCCTCTCTTCCCCCTCACCTTTTCTCTCTCCTCTCTTCTACCCTCTTCCCCCCATTTCCATAGTCATTACCTACTAAGTCATTTTGATGACTCTATCAGGATTGAGATTTCCAGTGAACTGACATTGGAGCACAGCATATTAAGATCAATGGATAAGAATTACTAAATTTACACATAAGCTAGAGGTTAAAATAGGTTTTGAAAGAAAAAATAACTAATACACTACCAACTGGATGAAATTACATTTTAAATTTGCATATTAAATTTTTATAGTCTAATGTTATTAAAACATGAAGAAGCATGCTTTTAAATCATTAGCATTAAGATTTCAAGAGTTGTGCTATAATAACTGACAAGAAGTCCAATTAGAGATAGTTAATTTACAAAGGAATTGCCTGATGGCTAAAATTAGTTCATATTGCAGAGTTCTTTTAGAGATGGAAAGTAGTGTGCAAAGCAGTGTGGAGATGAGTAAAATTAAGTTTAAATCTTGTAGTGTACAATTTTATACTTTAGCATTTTATTTGTAATGTTTTTTGAAATTGGGTTTAATAATATTTTAAGTAATTTATAGTTAGCTTTAATGTTCTGTTAGGGAAAATAAATATATGTTTCACATTTCAAACAGGTTTGATGTGTATATAAAACACAGAGGAGGATATCATCCAATTTTTTAAATATCAGATGTTTGATATATACTAATGTAACTTGGAAATAATTTACTCAAAACATATGTTAGCAACTCTTTTCAAAGAGATGTTTTAAATAGACCATTTTGTTTAGGCTCCCATCAAGACAGCTAATGTTTGAACTAATAAACCAGATGATGAGAGAATCATACCATATGACTACAGCTGTACCCTTTTATGAAAAAAGTGTGTATGGATGTAAAAATTTTAAAATAGCTTATTAGTAATATCACAGAAACATTATTTAATCTGTACTAGGAAAAGTAGAATTTATTTGGAAATTTTTAAAAATAATTGAATATTTTATAGAGTATTTTAATCAGAAATTGTCTTGATTTTATGAAATGGTGCCTTCAGAATTATTTAGAATTTTTCAGAGATAGTTCATTTCAATTTATTTTACCAGTCTTTATTCTAGTTGTATAATCACTTAGTAATATTTCTTATTTTTTAAATTTGATTCCAGCTTATAATGAATGATGACTAAAAAGCTATTGTAATGATTTGAAGTATATGAGATTTGATTGACTATTTTATTTTAAAGAAATATATTTTTATTGATTTCACAGAGGAAGAGAGAGGGAGAGAAAGATAGAAACGTCAATGATGAGAATCAATGATTGGCTGCATCCTGCACGCCCTAACTGGGGATTGAGCCTGCAACCTGAGCATGTGCCCTGACCTGGAATTAAACCCCTAACTCTTGGTTCATAAATTAATGCTTAGCTGTTGGGCCATGCCAGCTTGGCTGATTCACTATTTTAGATTATGTTCTTGCATATTTAAATGTTTGACTGATAAACAAGTTTCTATGGAGGGAGAGCGGTTTCTTTTTTATAATACTACTAGGAGCCCGGTGCACAATAATTTGTGCACTCGGGGGTGTCCCTCAGCCCGGCCTGTGCCCTCTCACAGTCTAGGACCCCTCAGGGAATGTCCACCTGCTGGCATGCCTGGCCAGCCTGGATGAGGGGCTGATGGCTGTTTGCAGACTGGCCAAGCTTAAGCTTGCCCCGCCCACCCCACCCACCCTTCGGCCAGCCACCTGCCCTGCCCATCTCCGTGGCTGCCAGCCTCCATCTTTGCTTTTAATTTGCATACATCCACTCTGATTGGCTGGTGGGCGTGGTTTGGCTGGTGGGCGTGGCTTAGGCATCCTGGAGAAGCAGTCAATTTCAATATTATGCTTTTATTAGAGTAGATATAATGAATTTAATGTGTCCTGAATTAATTTTTAAAGTAAATCAAATAAATGGAGGAACATAACTTTAATAAAATATTCATGTCACAATTTTTTAATTTAAGCAGGCAAATTTTATAGTTAGCATAAAGCTAAATCTGTCGTCTGTCATTTGCTATACTATATTACTCACAAATAAAATATAGCCATTTATAATAAGTATGTAATTGGAAAATAATACCTACCTTTTACAAGGTTTAAGGATATGTATTGTTTTACATTATTATCAACAATAAATAATTAGATAATATATTAAAATATTCTGCAAACGCAGGAGAATATGAAGAAGTATCTTGATCTTCAGACTTAAAGAATTTTTTGTGAGGCGATGGGGAATGCCAAAAGCATATAGATTTAGAATTGAGAGTAAATTTACATATCCTATCTAATAAAAGAGTAATATGCAAATTGACCATCACAAGATGGCTTCCCCCATGTGGTCAGAGATGGCTTCCACAAGATGGCCAGCAAGGGAGGGACCCAGACCTGCAGGGGAGGGCAGTTGGGAGGGACTCAGGCCTGCAGGGGAGGATAGTTAGGGGGGACCATCCTGGCAGGCAGAGGGCAGTTAGGGGCAATCAGGCTGGCACAGGATCAGTTAGGCATTGATCAGGATGGCCGGGAGTGGTTAGGGACAGTCGGCAGGTGAGAGGTTGGGAGCCAGCAGTCCTGGATTGTGAAAGGGATGTCCGACTGCCCCACTGGTGGGATCGGCCCTAAATGGACAGTCAGACATCCCTTAAGAGGTCCCAGATTGGAAAGGGTGCAGGTTGAGCTGAGGGACACCACCCCCACCCCCCATTCCCACTCCATTCACAAATTTTGTGCACCGGGCCTCTACACTATAAGAGAGAAAGATTCAAATTGACCCCACCTTTGTGATGTCCAACAGCCTATCAGTAGTGAGTATGCAAATTAACCCAACATTGACGGTGGGTTAATTTGCATAGCAGGTCCCGAGTTGCCGGGGGCAGAGTGGGACACAGGCAGAAAGGCAGCTCCAACTCAGAGTGAAGGTGGAAAGGTAGGTCTGGCCAGGGCCGAGGCAGTGCTGGCAGCTAGGGGAAGGAAGGCCCATTCTTGCACAAATCATCATCCATCGGGCTACTAGTCTTTACATGAAATACATAATAAAAGAAGTTTTGGAAAGAATTCAATTAAAGTTTATGACAGGGTAATAGATGCCATAGAAATTCATCAAAGCATATTAATATCATCTAAAATGAAATGTCTGCTGCTTAAAAAATTATTCTTTTAGGTACTTGATTTAATTTACCTTTAGGGAATTTTATATATATATGTATTTCTATTTCAATAAGAGAAACTATCTTTCTTCAATATACTGAGACAAGGACTATAATTAGCTGTGATTACTTTTAGGTTTTGGGGATTAGTTAATGTTTCGTAGATATAAAAGCCAGTGCCTTTGGTCAGAGTATAAATGTGTGTCCATCTCTAATAATACTTTTCTTAATATTTTTTTATTTGACAAATCACTTTGCTTCAAGCTCTTTGTGCTAATAAGTATAGTAGGATATATTATTTTACTTTTCAAATTTCCCCAAATAAAATTAGTTATAACAGAATTCCTAAACTTAGAATATATATGCTTAGTTGGATTTGGAAATTTTACTGAGAGACTCTCAGTATTTGCAATGGCAACTCAATGGAAAACAATGATCATTATTCATTGCCACATACTGTTGTTGTTGTTTTTTTCCACTTAGATCCATGTTATCTGAAGTGTACACAGGAGAGAGATGTCCCAAGACATGTTTCACCAAAAGTAGAGCATATATAGTATACCACCCCAGTAGGTTTTCCTAATTTAAAATGGCATTTATTTTTTATTTTTTTAAATATATTTTTATTGATTTCAGAGAGGAAGGGAAAGAGAGAGAGATTGAAACATCAATGATGAGAGAGAGAGTCATTGATCTGCTGCCTCCTGTATGCCCTGCACTGGGGATTGAGCCTGCAAACTGGGCATGTACCCTGACTGGGAATTGAACCGTGACCTCCTAGTCCACAGGTCAAAGGTCAACCACTGAGCCACACTGGTGGGGCTAAAATAGCATTTTAAAGATACTGAAGTATTGTTTAATTATTAGAATAAACAACCCAACACAAGTACCCACACAACATTTAAATGTAATTTTATTTCAGGTTTTCCAAAATGCCTTTTACTAAAGAATTCTTTATGATTATTTCCATTTTTTCTTTCCTACCTGCTGCAGAATTATTTTGTATGACACTATTAAACCCAGGATGGTCTCAGTCCCTCCATTTAACCTAACCAGTTGTCTTCTGTTGATTTGTTATTGCCCTTTAATTGGTTAGACATTGAAGGGGGACTTTAAAATACTTTAACTAGCTAATTATATTAATCTTTATTTTATATGATAATGGAATTTATAATTTGATTATGAGCTTACTATCATTCTCTTGCTTCATTTTATTCATCTTAATTCTTATGTATCCATTATGTTTAGAAAATATTACCTTTTTTCTTTAAACTGAAGTTTATACTCTTTATCTCTTATAAGGTACTACCTGAAATCATTTGATATTTAAAATTTTGCCAATGTCAGCTAGTACACATGTATATAATGGCTATGTAATTGTTACAGAATTGACCAGGTGATTGAAAAATACACAAGAGTATTCGGAGATACAGAAAAGAAAAACATTTATTTCCAGATGTACTAGTACCGTGACTTAGGGGAGCCTGTTTCCAAATCCTGAGCAAGCAAATATGGAGGAAGCTTTCTCTTTATACTCTTTGGTTTCTTTGTTCCCCAAATATGGATCAGACATCCGGACCTTTCATGAGCTTTGCAAAAAGCCCTGTGTGTTGGGATGGGGGCCTTGAGACCACACCTAAAGGCCTGGTCTGGTGCCAGTGTTGATAACCCCCTCTGGGGTGTTTCAATGGTTCATGGTTTATGGCTTCAGTAAAATGGGAGTATTTAGGTAACCAGGTCTTACAAGACCAGATGATTAAAGAAGAGGCAGTGACTAGACTATAGGCTAACAGGAATGTGCATTAGGGATACAGATTAACTAGGTACAGAATCAGGTTGCTAGTCTCCTACATTCTTTCACAAATGGAGTTTATTATTGGCTAGCAAGAGTGTGCATTGGAAGGCAGGTTACTGACACAGATTCAGATTGCTAGCCCGCCTCAAAATGTCTTATGTTCCTCATCATAATCATTTGATATACTCTTTCAAAGAGAAAGGAATTTGCCGTTTTCTCCTGTTACAGCTATTATGGCTTGTGAACTCTATATTTAATTACTGAATCATGGAAACCAAAGCGTTCACTAATTTCACCTGTAAAATACGCTGGGTTTATCTGTATTAACTTTGAAAAGGTTTCTCTTGGACTGTGCTTTTGTTCAACAACAATCTTTTCCCTGTCTTTTTTTCTTCTTTCATGATCTGCTCTTTTCAGTTCTTTTAATTCTTCTTGGTTGCATAAAGGGACAATATGTTTGTTAGGAATTTATGAAAATCAAACTATTCTTACTGTTCTTTATGTCTTAACTTTAATACCTTCAAATTTTAAAAGATATATTTTAACATTGAACCCTTTATAAACTTGTTAACTTCAATTTACTTTTGTATATAAATTGGATTTTGTTTGCTTAAGTTACAATTGATTTTTAAGACATCTCAACTTCTATTTTGTAGGATTTTATCACAGATATCTGTGAATATACTAGTACTTTTCAATTTATCAAGTTTTCTAATTGTCCAGTTTTAAATTATTTTCTACTAGGGGCCCGGTGCACAAAAATTTGTGCACTCAGGAGGTTCCTCACAGTCTGGGACCCCTCAGGGGATATCCACCTGCTGGCATGCCTGGCCAGCCTGGGTGAGGGGCTGATGGCTGTTTGCAGGCTGGCCAAGCCCCCCAGTGGGAACCCTCACCCCATTGGGGTGTGGCCAGCCTGGGTGACAGGTTGAGGGCTGTTTTCAGGCTGCCCACAGTCCCTTCAGGGTTCGGGTCCCTACTGGGGTACCTGGCCAGCCTGGTTGCAGGGCTGAGGGCCATTTTCAGGATTTCAGGCTGCCCACAGCTCCCATTGACCCAACGTCCCAGTGAGGCTGGCTGGAATCAGGTTTCTGGGGTTTATTTATCTTCTATAATTGAAACACTGTTGCTTTAAGCCAAGGCCTAGGCAGGTAATGAAGCCTCCTATTTGCTTCAGCTCTGTGGCTTCTGTAATTGAAACAATGTTGCCTTAGTAGAAGCTCAGCTGGCCTAGGCAGACAGTTTCCTCCATCCCTGGTGCAATGGAAGCCTCCTGTTTGCTTCAGCTCTATGGCTTCTATAATTGAAACAGTGTTGCCTTAGTAGAGGCTCAGCCTGCCTAGGCAGATATTTTCCTCCATCGCTGGTGCAATGGAAGCCTCCTGTTTGCTTCAGCTCTGTGGATTCTATAATTGCAACTATGTTGCCTTGAGCAGAGAGAGGCCCAGCCAGCCTAGGCAGACAGTTAACTCCTGGTGCAATGGAAGCCTCCTGTTTGATCTAGTTCTGTGGTGGTTGGCCTCCACCTTGGCTAGGTTAATTTGTATACAGCTGCTCTGATTGGCTGGTGGGCGTGGCTTAGGCATCCCAGAGAAACGGTCATTTTATTAGAGTAGATAATGTCAACATCATCATGTTGGTGAACATGTTCACCTTAGAAGTTTCTGTTGTTAAATCATAGGGTTTCCTCCCACAATACTGTATTGTTCATCTTAAAATAAGTTATTCAAATTTCCTTTTCAAAATATAAAATATCCCATTTGAATGAGTTTTATTCACAGGGGAAATAAGTTTAAAGATATTGTAAGCCACAAAGAAGGCTGTTTGTAAATATAATACTTCACTTAAACCTACTTATTATTTTTAACTTAAATATTATCAGTGTTCATGGAGCCAGCATAATTTCTACCAGATATTCCTTTCTTGCAACTTTAGTCTTCATTTCTGCTGATAGAGTTTATTGTGAAAGATAAATTTTAATTTCAACTTATGCCAGTTATACTAAAGAAATTACAATAACATTTGGGTTTTCTAATTTTAGTTGCAAATTAATCATTTTCACAAATGATAATTTATTTTGTACAGCTGTTTTATCAGCATATCTTATTATTTTTAACTGTGACTTTGAAATAACCAAATGGATTTCTAGAATAATTAGATAAAATATACCAGAAATATCTTTAAACTGGTTTTGTGTTTTGTTAAGCAAAGTACGGTTTAAGTAATTAAAATCTTACTGTATATACAACTATGTCATAGTCATTTGGTAATTGGGTACAGGAATATTTGTAAAAAATCAAATTTATATTATTATTTTAAAATGTTTTCAAATATGGAAGGTTAGATAATGTTATTAATTCAACCATAGATAAGTAGGTAGGCTCATAAAATTGAAATAAGTACTAACAAATTAAGCACTTAAAAAATCACATAATTTGTCTTTTTCCTAAAGGATTATCAATATTAAATATGTAAATATGTTGGAAACATTTTTTACATGATAGCCCTAAATATTATCTTTGCTCCTAGCATTATAAAACAGTCTGTTTTATTACTTGTTTTTATATACTAGCACCATAAATAGAGTTGCTACTGTTTATAATTTATATCCATTTTGAATTGTAATATAGGTATTCAAATAATATTGGTTCTCTAATGTCCACCCAGACCAGTATATTAAATAATTCAGTAACACTCAGAGCACTTAGATTAGTGGTTACTGTTTTGGTAACCTCTCTAAGTAGTTGTTACTATATTTGTTTTCAATAAACCTGAACAGTGTACTTATATCACAAAATTTTAATGGATTTTAGAAAAACAGCTACCAATAAATCATTAATAGTTTTACTATATGTCATACAGTCAGCATTGAGGAGAAATCAATTCAAAATATATTTTTATGTTGTTACTAATTACACTGATCATTTGAACACATGAAGGATGATATATATTTGCCAACATGCATCAACTTTTTCATTGAGAGTTAGAAATTAAATTAGAAATTAAATTAATGATATTTTCTTTTTTGGTAAACATATAAAATGATTACAAATGACATGTATATGTAAAACAATTCTATGTAGTACACATGGAAATGTTATTTATTCTTATTAAACAATGCATTTCATATTTTATCAACTGTATAAGAACATATAGTTAATTTTTTTTTGCAAATTCAGCTTATAAAGATAGCACTACAAAAGTCCTAGATAGTTCTGAAGCATCATATTTCACTTTTTTATAAAAAATACCATTGAAGTTTTCTTCAGAAATAATTTTTATGTATGTATAGTTCTAGACTGTTTCTGATCTGACTCACGCATCCATATTTTCAAACATAGCCTGATCTGAGTTAATACAATATAATTGTATTTATCTTGAGGATATTGTTAATTTTACATGGGAGGACTCATTAGTGAAAATGAATACGAAATGTCATATCATATAACGCCTTCACCCTGCAACATTGCTGAAACAGTATGGAAAAAAACCTCCTAAGGAAAATTTGATATAGCTTTCCTATGCTTTTCCAGACCCATTTTCAACACTGCTAAAAGGGGGGAAAGTTCAAGAAGGCACTGAAGAGACTGCTTCACCAGAACCTGATGTTACTTCTCCTCTGGATGTACATGCTGCAGCTCCATAGGAGCCAGGTTGGAAAAGTCCCTAGGAAAACAGCGTATTCATTAAGAGCATATATTTTTTAACTAGAAATATTCTTTTTCCATAGCAGTTTGTCTTTTCAGGCCACCGTAGTTTTAAAAATCCATATTTTTACTTTGAACTTAACATTTGTTTCTTAGTTGTTATTTTTTAAAATATCAATGGCAAACATTTGGCATCCCCAAAATATTTTTGAAATGTAATGGCTTTAAAGCATGCAGATAAGCTGATTAGAATGTCATGGTTTTATATGTCACAAAGTTAAAAAGATCAAGCTGTTATTAATCCATTATAATGGCAGTAAGAGGTTAAATTACTATAAACGTTTTTACCAACTTTTTCAAGTACTGTGTATACTACATAAATGACAGTAGGTAGTTTCTATAAATGCTTGTTTTTTTTATGCTTCAAACTAATATATATAACTGATCTTGATTTTAAGTGGAAGTTTAATAAGTATTTATATAATGCCAATTCTTTATACCAGGGAAGACTCGGGGAATATAGGTCAGTGAGTAGCAAAATGACTTTAAAAGGACATATTTTCCTTTAAGACTGATCTCAAAACTTAAATTTTAGATTTTGTATATTTTGAAAACATAATGAAACTTCACTCAGAATATTGAAATGCATAGCAATAAAGAGGGGAATTTTAATTCTATGAATAGTGGTTATAAATAATACTTATAGTTTGTTTTTAAAAGCATAATTGAGACATTTTGAAGATATGATTGCCTAACAATAAAGTGTATAAACATGAAGAACTAAAAACTAATTTAATTTTGACTGTAGGAGCATGATTAAAGAACTAATAAATGAATTTCATTTTTAAAGAAAAATCTAAGCCTGGCAGGCGGCGTAGCTCAGTGATTGAGCATTGACCTATGAACCAGGAGGGCATGATTCCATTCCAGGTCAGGGGGTTGCAGGCTCAGTCCCCAGTGTGGAGCATGCAGGAAGCAGCCAATAATGATTCAGTCTCATCATTGATGTTTCTATCTCTCTTGCCCTCTCCTTTCCTCTCTGATATCTATATATATCTATATCTATATCTATATCTATATCTATATCTATATCTATATCTATCTATCTACATCTACATCTATTTCTATATATATATATAATTTAAATTCTGTACTGGTTAAAGAATTACATAAGTCATCTTTTTCCTCCATTGATCTATCCCCATCTGCGCCCTCCCTCCAGCACATGCCCTCACCCCCCTACTGTCTGTGTCCATTAGTTATGCCCATATACATGCATACAAATCCTTTGGTTGATCTCTTACCCCTCCGCACCACTTCCTTCTCTTAGGTTGGATGGTCCCTTCAATGCTTCTATGTCCGTGGCTCTATTTTTGTTCATCAGTTTATGTTGTAAATTATATTCCATAAATGAGTGAGATCGTGTGATTTTTATCTTTCTCTGACTGGCTTATTTCATTAGCATAATGCTCTCCAGTTCTATCCATGCTGTTGCAAGTGGTGAGATAGCCTTCTGTTTTACAGCAGCATAGAATTCCATTGTGTAGATGGCCTGCAGTATTTTTAATCTACTCCTTTGCTGATGGGCATTTAGGCTGTTTCCAAATCTTAGCTATTATAAATTATGCTGCTGTAAACATAGGGGTGCATATATCTTTTATGATTGGTGTTTCTGCTATCTTGGGATATATTCCTAGAAGTGGGATTACTAGGTCAAATGGGAGTTACTGTTTTTCACAGTGGCTGCACCACTTCATTTCCACCAGCAGTGTACCATGGTTATTTTTTCTCCACATCCTCACCAGTAATTGTCATTTGTTGAATTGTTGATGATAGCCATTCTGACAAGGGTGAAATGGTACCTCATTGTCATTTTGATTTGCATCTCTTGATTATTGACTTTGAGCATCTAATCTAATAAAAGAGTAATATGCTAATTGTGTCACTCCACTATATCTCAAGCCATGCCCACCAGCCAATCAGAGCGATTATATGCAAAGTAACCCAACCAAGATAGCGGCTGGCAGCCACAGAGCTAGAGCAAAAATGAGGCTTCGTTGCCCCGGCGATGGAGGAAGCTGCCTGCTTAGGGTGGTTGTGGCCTCTACTCAAGGCAACAAAATTTCAATTATAAGATAAATAAACCCCAGATACCTGCTTCCAGCCAGCACCGCTGGGAGTTTGGGTCGTTGGGGGCTGTGGCCAGCCTGCAAACAGCCATCAGCCATTCACCCAGGATGGCCCCACCCTCATGGGGTGAGGATCCCCACTGAAGGGCTTAGACAGCCTGCAAACAGCCCTCAGCCCCTCACCCAGACTGGCCAGGCACCCCAGCAGGACCCCCACCTTGAAGGAGCTGTGGCCAGCCTGCAAACAGCCATCAGCCACTCACCCCGGCTGGCCAGGTACCCCACCAGGGATCCCTCCCTGAAGGGGATCTGGTGAACTTGAAAACAGCCATCATCCCCTCATCCAGGCTGGCCGGGCACCCTATCAGGGACCCCTACCTTGAAGAGGGTGTGGCTAGTCTGAAAACAGCTCTCAACTCCTCACCCATGCTGGCCACAAACCCCAGTGGGACCCCATCCTGATCCGGGACACCCTTCAGGGCAAATCAGCCGGCACCCACCCATGTACCAGTCCTCTGTCCTACATAATAAAAGGGTAATATGCAAATTGACTCTAACAGCAGAATCACTGGGAATGACTGGTCACTATGACACACACTAACCACCAGGGGGCAGATGCTCAATGCAGGAACTGCCCCTGGTGGTCAGTGCACTCCCACAAGGGGAGCTCTGCTCAGCCACAAGCCAGGCTGATGACTGCTAGTATAGCGGTGGTGGTGGGAGCCTCTCCTGCCTCCTCAGCAGCGCTAAAGATGTCTGACTGCAGCTTAGGCCTGCTCCCCGCAGGCAAGTGGACATCCCCAGAGGGCTCCCAGTCTGTCAGAGGGATATCTGACTGCCAGCTTAGGCCAGATTGTCCAGGGAGTGGGTCTAAGCCAGCAGGTAGACATCCCCCGAGGGGTCCCAGACTGTAATCCTCTGGTCTTCTTGGCTGGGTAGTTTAGGTATGCCTTCTACTTGGGATATTGGGGTTCTCCTGGTATAGTTGTTTCTCGAGTGTTATTGTCCCATTCTTGGATGGGGTTTTCTCTCAGGGTGTCTGGTTATGTGGCTCTCTCTCCACCATGTTGACTGAACCGCACAAAATACAACTTGACAAGACACACACAAAGGGAACAAAACACAAATGTACTCACAACACAGATAACCCCAATATAAGTGACTACTAGATAAAAGAGAATTAGTAGAGAGAAAAGAGAGCAAAACTGATACCAAGAAAAGAAAAAGAAGAAAAGGGAAGGAAAAAATATATGGGGAGAAAACACCACAAAACAAACAGATAAACCAAAAAATGCAAACAACAAACACCCAGAAAAAGGTGGGGAAGGAGAATCTGTAGAGGCAGAGCTTATGTACAGAAAGTAAAGTTAAGGAATTGAATGAATACAGGGAGGAACTTGGTTCACTATAGATGAGGTAAAGAGAGAATGAGTGGATAAGAAATAAAAATATAAGAAAAATTGGATAAAATAAAATAACAATAAAAATAGAATGAAAAAAAATAATGCAAAAATAAATAAATAGCCCTAGCTGGTTTGGCTCAGTGGGTAGCGCATTGACCTGCAGACTAAAGCATCCCAAGTTTGATTCCAGTCAAGAGCACATGCTCAGGTTGTGGGATCAACCCCCAGTAGGGGGCGTGCAGGAAGCAGCTGATCAATGATTCTCATCATTGATGTTTCTATTTCCCTCTCCCTTCCTTTCTGAAATTAATAAAAATATATTTAAAAAAATAAATACAATGAAGTAATTTTTTGAATAAAAAAATAAAAATAAAAGAGTGAAGTGTTGTTCCTTTCAGCCAAGTTTTAATGCCCCACGGGGGCTGGTTTAAACCCACTCTTCCGTCTGCTGTTTCTCAGTTTCCTGTTAGGTAGTCAGCTCCGTGTTGAAGTTTTAAGTGACCCACCATGCCTCCGTTTGTGTCTGTCTCCAGTAAGCAGGAAGGACCCATTTGCCCACTTTGCCTGTCTGCCTGCTGTCAATCTTAATCTCTCAAGCATTTGTTTCTGACAGGGCTATAGGTAGGGAGGGTGCTGTATCTCTTTCCGGGACTGACTGGCCTCTTTTCAACCTAGTCCCTGAGGGCTCTTCGGGGCTATTCAGAGTTTTTATGTCATTTGCACAGCTCAGGGTATAGTCTGGGTGTAGCTGCATTAGCTGTATTTAGGCTGCTGGGAAGGGCTGGCTCTTCAGGAGAAAAATGGCTGCTTAGGTCCAGATGGTCAGGACTGTCTCAGTGCTAGGCTCCTGATCACCTCTCCCTGACCCACTCTGCTCCACAGCCTCTCCCCAGGCGTAGCAAGTCTGCACCTCCAACTGCACCTCAGTGAATAAAAGCAAGGCAAAACAAGTGTGCAACTTCTAGTTTCTACTCTGCCCCCAAACCCCCGCCCAGCACAGTGCAGCTTGGCCAGCTCTTAACGCTGCCCCTGTGGGCTCATCCTCTCATGGCTGTGGACTTAGATCTGGAATCCCTGCCACCAGGAGTCTTGTGGACTTTCTTTCCACAGTCGGATGTTATACCTGTCCCCAGGGGATGCAGACTTGGTGCTGCGCAGCTTCCTTCTGATCCCCTTGGCTTGGTGGTCTGGTAACTCTCTCCAGCCCAGATCCCTGATCCTACCATTCTCCAGGCATCCTCTGTCCTTCCCAACTACAGATGGTCTCACCAGCTGTGTCTACTTCTCCTCTACAGATCAAGATGTTATTCAATTTAGATGTTCCTTCTGTCTGTTCCAGAATAAGGCTCAAGTCACATCTGCCTATTCGGCCACCACTTTTTCCCCTCAGGCTCTGTCCAGAAACTCTTACATGGATGTCAAACAGAGGAAAGGCTGCGAGGTCCCAACTTTGCTCCGCAGTAGCTCTGTTTTTCTCAGGCCTAGGAACTAGTTGGAGCCTGGAGTGACAAGGCTAGAGAATGTTACCGTCTACTTCACTTGCTCTCCAGCTCTTGCAATATGATCTTAAGCCTCCCTCTGCGTTCTGACAAAGTTGTGAATCTACACTCAGATCAAGAAAGAGGGGAAGACAGAACTTCAGGCAGCCAAAACAGCTTTGAGATCCTCAAAATGCTGTCTGTGGACAGGCAGGGTGTTAATATGCCATTCTGCTCTGGATGTTCATTCTTAGGATGGTCAGGGCCTCCTGAAGGTACTCACACCATCTCTCTTTGGCCTGCATGGCCATAGACATACTGTGTCACTAACTAAAAATTTATTTTTAAAAAAATACATCACTTAGTTCAACTCTGTAATCTTGTCTCATGATAGAAATGATATTTTTACCTTCAGTAGTGTATATATATGTGCATATGTATATAAATATACATGCATATAGACACACAAACATATATGTTTGTGTTTGTCTGTTGTATATGCAGGCACACACAAAAGTTTTAAAATTTGTAGGTGAAAGATGTATAGCAGCTTATATTTTTCTGGAATGTAAACTAAAAATTCCCTATTAAATTAAAAAAGAGTTAAAATGAATTTATGATTTAGGAAACTATCATTGAAATGCAGCATAGATGAATTATGTAATTTATGATATCTATTCTCTGATATTAATAGTGCTATTCTAATGAGTCATCAATTTTATTTCATACACCAGCATATAAAATGCTATAATATGTTTATCTTTTCATATATACATTTTTCTTTTTTTTACTTTTTGGCGGAGTGATGGTCAATTTGCATATATATACATTTTTCTATAAAATTTTTAAAAAATTATCTATGTTGTTCCTATTGCCTCTTTACCAAACAGCTGTCTGTATTCCTTGTCTTCTCTCACAAAGCCATTCTCATTAAACTTTATCCAATTGCGCCATCAAAACAACTCAATTGAAGATCACCTTATATTGTCAAAGTAGCACATAGTCCATATAATAGTCACATTGACAAAGTCAGAAGTCAAATTTTAGTCTTCACCTTACTTGATTTATTAGCAGTGGTTATCATATAGATTAGTAATAGCTACCTCCATTTTTTAAAAACAATCACACCCCTTGGTTTCCATAACATTAATTTATTTTGTTTCTTCTTTTACCTTTACTATTTCTTCGACTGATTTCTCCTCTACAGATCAATAATTTGACTCTTACAGGTATTCCCATTTACTCTTCATATAGTCTTGGTCAGTTTTAAGATTTGAAATATGTTAATGAATTCCAAATTGGTATTCCAACCTGGACTTCTCCTCTGAACTCAGATTTGTATTTTTTAAAAATTTACCTTTATTGTAAGGATTACAGATTTCCCCTTTTCCCCCACATTGACTCCCCTCTACCCCATTCCCACCCCCCCCAGGGTCCATGGCTTATGCATGTATGCATATAAATTCTTTGGTTAATCTCTTCCCGCCCCCCTTTCCTCTGAGATACATCAATCTGTTCCATGCTTCCATGTCGCTGTATCTATTTTGTTCATCAGTTTATTTTGTTCATTAGATTCTATGTATAAGTGAGATCATGTAATTCCCTGATAGACATAAGTGTCTGTCACGCGTCTTACATAATATATCCAAATTTGAATTCATCTACTCACCTCCACTTACTCCTTTAATAGTTATCATGGTTTCACAAGAGGGAAATTCTAGCATTCCAGTAACACTAGACAAACATTTAGAGTTATACTTGACCAGTTTTTCTCAAATTTTGTAATTGCCTAAGTAGAGTTTCTGATTTCACACTTACTATCCCTCCAATGGTCTATTTGCTTCTATAGACATGTGCTGTCTAGTACAGAGCCCCAGAGATGATAGGTATCCTAAAATAGAGTACTTTTCACTTACTCTCTATTGTCTGAATTGTTTATCTGGGCAGGTTGAGTGAGTAGCTAACTCATATATGGCTAAAGGTAATAAAGGTTGTGTTAGCCATATATTAGAGGATGATAGGTTCCCAACTTATTCTAATAAAAGTAGCATATATTTCAAGTCTGAAAAAATAAAAATATAAGCCTGTATAACTTTAGTCAGAACACTTAAAAATTCCATATTCAGTTTCCTCATTTGTAAAATAACTGAAATAATATCATGTCTTTCTAGATTTTTTTGAAGGTTAAGTAAAAAAAAAAAAATGAAAGCATTTAGTGCAGCACAAAATGTAATTCTGGATCTATTTTTATAATAAAAAGAATATGTAAATCTCTAATGATCAATAAAATTGATACATTGAAATTAAGAACTTTATATATATGCTAGAGGCACTCAGGGGCAGGGGATCCCTCAGCCTGGCCTGCGCCCTCTTGCAGTGCGGGACCCCCAGGGGGATGTCCAACTGATGGCTGAGGCCTATTCCCTGGTCAGTCAGACATTCTTAGTGCTGCCACGGAGGCGAGAGTGGCTCCTGCCACCGCCACTGGGCTCACCAGCTGTGAGCTTGGCTTCTGGCTGAGTGGCGCTCCCCCTGTGGGAGCTCACTGACCACCAGAGAGCAGCTTCTGCATTGAGCATCTACTCCCTGATGGTCAGTGTGTGTCATAGCAACCAGTCATTCTGGCTCTCTGACATTCCCCAAGGGATCCCAGATTGTGAGAGGGTGCAGGCCAGGCTAAGGGACCCCACTGGTGCACAATCAAGGTAAGGAGGGATGTGGGAGGTTAGGCAGCCAGGGAGGGACTGCAGGAGGGCTTCAGGGAATGTTCGGCCCATCTTGCTCAGTCCCACTGGTTCCCAGCAGCAAGCTAACCTACTGGTTGGTGCATCTGCCCCCTGGTGGTTAGTGCATGTCATAGAGAGCAGTTGAGTGTCCTTAGCATCTCATTAGCATATTACACTTTGATTGGTTGAACAGCCAACTGGACGACTGGACACTTAGCATATTAGGCTTTTATTATATAGGATCATATTAAAGGCCACAGAAAAGTGAAGAAAGGAAACTTTGTTATCATTAAAACCATTATGTTTCTAATGCACAGGAAATAATAGCCCCAAAATGAATGTAGAACAGAGTAAATCTGGTAAAGCTGTAATAAATCAGCATTTTTTCCTCAGTAAAATTCTTTTTTTTAATCCTCACATAAGGATATTTTTCCATTCATTTTTAGAGAGAGTGGAAGAGAGAAAGACAAAAAGAGAGAAACATCGTTGTGAGAGAGACACATCAATTGGTTGCCTTTGCACAGGGATTGAGCCTGCAACCAAGATTCTAGCTAAAGACCCTTCAGTCTACATACCAGTGCTCTTTTCACAGAGCCAAACTGGCTAGGGCTTGGTAAAATTCTTTATGGTATTTAAAAAAATTCAAATCAGGACAGGTTTTGGTTTATTTTCCTAAGCATTTAAAAATAAGTACAAGGGCACAAAATGGGAGTTTTTATTTATACTTTGGAAAAGTGTAATTTCCGTGTCTAGTAAAATAGATACACACATTCAAAATTTGAGCTAAAGATTATTTTTTTGCAAATACACTTTGTGTGTGTTGTCTGTCCTGTAAGTTGTCAAGGAAACTTTACCACATAAAAGAAACTAAAATTCTTTTTCACTATTCTAAATCTATATTCTGTTATAGCTCATGTCTAATGTTGGTGTAATTTTGGATATTTTAGAATATATTTTAAAACTTAAGGATCAGTACATTCTTTAAGCTAAAGGAAATTATAAAAAATCTTGTTGATGTTACTTTGTTTTTCTGAAAGGAGAAAGATATTAGATATTTTTAAATCAATCAAATTTAAGAAAAAATCATGTGTTTAAAGTGTTATTACAATTTAATAAAATGTAATGACCTAAGGACATTTTATATTACAATAAAAGTTCATGGTGCAAGGAAAGTATTAATATCTGGTTAATGATCTCTTCTTTAGTTTCAGACATGTCTCCTTATACCACAAATTTAAGGAATTCATAGCTGTATACCAGATCCAACACAGATGAGAATCTAGCCAAGGTTTTATTGAATGAAACAACTATAGCTAAATGTTGAGATGGCTTAGTGGGTGATAATTAACTTGTATTGATACACCAGAGAATAGGAGCTAGCTATACAAGTGTAAGGGGCTCCAGAGCCTGAAATGAGAGTGTCTTTATCTACCCTGCATGATTCTGTAAAGTTCTGAGTGAGTGGACATTTAGAAGCCATGTCTTGAAGTCTTCTGCTGTGTTGTTTGTTGCCTGTTGCTGTGTATGGTCTTTGGTTGTGTGTCCTATAATTAATTTCTCATAACACTAAATAAATGTAGTGTCAGATGAAACCTGGGTGTTAAATTATTATGTCTGTAGCACTTAACTATTCATTAAAAAATTAAGAACACTGTAGATTACTTTTAGGTACGTATCAGATCCAAGAAAATGAGAATCTGGCCAGCTTACAACAGACAATGAGTTGTAGGTGGTTTTCACTTCTTTGAAATTTAATTCTAATACAGAATTTAACAAAAATGACAATGATAGTGTAAAACAAAGGTAGCTACTGGTAGTAAATGTATAAAATATATGGAAAGGCAGTTTAATGTAGCTGATGAAAAGGTGGGCTGTGGGTTCAAACCTCTGCTCCTTTGGGCACATTATTAACCATTCTATGCGTTGGTGTCTTTATTTACAAAGTTAGGTTAATAACTTCATGGGATATTTTTGAGAATTAAGTGAGATATTTTATTATATGCAGTATCTATTAGTATATGAAGTTAAATGGCTATAGCTAATAGGGTTTGCAAAGAAATGATATAGGATTAAAAGAAGTACCAGTTTTAATGACTAAAAAACATTAATTGGGGAGGAGAAAGGCATATGGGAAATTTATTTAATGCCTGAAATATTTGACTTAATGCAAATACAACTTTAAATTGTATTTTTTCTTTTTCTCTCTCTGCTTTTCAATACCAGTGTTTTAACTATTTCTCATTTTTCTCTACTGCTTAAACTTAACTCTTTCTGGGACAACTCATCTATGGCCACCATAATCTTACAGGACTGGATATTTATAAAATTATTTTCTACAACCCAGAACTTTTATCTGAGCTCCAGCACCATAATTCAAGTTAACCATTAGAAATTCAAGTCATAGTATTAAATGCTTTACGTGTATAAATTCAACAGTCTTAATATTAAACTCTTTTTACTTTTCACCTCCCCTAAAATATACCCTTTCCATTCACTATCTTCTAACTAATGAAGTTTTATACAGGCAGAGCTTGGCTTTAAAACTTTTAATGATTTGCCATTTTATAAAATTACTGTGGTTAGCAGGCTTTATGGATTCTTGGAAACCTGGTGTGTGCCTACCTTTTCAGCTTCATATTCCTTCTTATCTTTAACCATATGTTCTAACCACAAAAGACATCTTAGTGCCCCACAGGCACTTATTTCTCCTGTGTTTCTCTCTACCTACTAGAGATTCTCTAATTTTTATATTTCTTAGCCAAACCTCCCTAATTGGCATACTGATGTCATTCCTGATCTGTGAAGCCTAGGACCGCTTAGGTCATAGTTAGTGTTAACTTTATGCAGTGCCCTGTGCTCAATACTTGCTATATTGAGTTGTGGTTCTCTCTGTCCTGAAGTTGCAATTCTGTGAAGTCGAGGACTGTGGTAATTGGATTTTAAGAATTGAAACAACTAACAATGGAAATTAAGCAGAAGCAGCTAATCATTATTATTCATGGGAGATCATCTTCCACAGATAGCCTTACTCCTTGATAACTAATTATTTGTCTACTCTAAAACCTCCTTATTCTATGAAATCATTCTTGAGCATTGTTTTGTTGTATATGTCCAAGTTCAACTTTATTCACTTTTCTGTTGTTGTTAATCATCAACCAAGGATATTTAGAGAGGATGGAAGTAATGGAGGGAAGGGGGAGAGAGAGAGAGAAACATGGATGTGAGAGACACATCAATTGGTTGCCTCCCGCATGCACCCTGACTGAAGCTGAGGATCGAACCTGCAACCCAGAAATGTGCCCCTGACCAGGAATTGAATCCAAGACCCTTTAGTGCATGGGCTGACACTCTGACTGCTTACCCACACTGGTCAGGGCTTTAGTCACTTTTAATACTTTATATATCTACTAGAGGCCTGGTGCAAAAATTTGTGCACTCAGGAAGGGTCCCTCAACCCAGCCTGTGCCTTCTTACACAGGGAGTAGACTAAGCCAACAGTAGGACATCCTTAGCGCTGCCACTACCACTGCACTTGCCAGTTGTGAGCCTGGCTTTTGGCTGAGTGATGCTCCCCCTGTGGGATCGCACTGACCACCGGGGTACAGCTCCTGCATTGAACATCAGCCTCCTGTTGGTCAGTGTGCATCATAGCTACCAGTCATTCTGCCATTCAGTTGATTTGCATATTAGCCTTTTACTATATAGGACTAGAGGCCTGATGCACGAAATTCATGCAAGAGTAGGCCTTACTTCCCCCGGCGGCTGTCACTGCTTCCTTTGGCACCCGGGAACCAGGCTTCCTTCTGGCCGCCATCAGGCACCCAAGACCTGGGCTTCCCTCACAGCTCCAGCTTCATCCGGTAGGTTGACTAGAAGGAAGTCTGGTCTAATTAGCATATTACACTTTTATTATTATAGGTTGGAAATTTGTGCATTTTGATCCTTTTCACCCATTTCGTCCACCCTATCACCTCCATTCCTGGTAACCATCAATCCATTTTCTGTAGCTGTGATCTCAGTTTTGTTTTGTTTTGTTCTTTAGATTCCATGTATATGTGAGATCATTCAGTATTTGTCTTTCTCTGTCAGATTTATTTCACTTAGCATACTGCCTTCAAAGTCCATCCATATTATCACAGATAGCAAGAGTTCATTCTTTTATATGGCTGACTAATGTTTCTTGTGTGTGTGTGTGTGTGTGTGTGAATATGTCACATTTTCTGTATCCATTCATCCAATGGTGGACACTTAGGTTGTTTCCATGTCTGGCCATCCTATATAATAAAAAGGTAATATGCAAATTGACCCTCATGGCAGAATGACCAGTTGCTATGACGCACACTGACCACCAGGGGCAGACGCTCAGTGCAGGATCTGCCCCCGGTGGTCATTGTGCTCCCACAGGAGGAACTCTGCTCAGTCAAAAGCTGGGCTGATGGCTGTGAGTGCAGCAGCAGTGGTGGGAGCCTCTTCTGCCTCCTTGGCAGTGCTAAGGATGTCTGACTGATGGCTTAGGCCTGATCCCCATGGGGAGACCTAATCTGTCAGTTGGACATTCCCTGAGGGCTCCTGGGCTGCCAGAGGGATGTCTGACTGCCAGCTTAGGCCCGATCCTCTGGGGAGTGGGCCTAAGCCGACTGGTGGACATCTCCTAAGGGGTCCCGGACTGTGAGAAGGCGCAGGCTGGGCTGAGGGACCCCTCGCCCCAAGTGCACAAATTTTCATGCACCAGGCCTCTAGTTTAAATAATGCTACAATGAATACATTGGGGTTGGGGGGCATATATTTTTTTGAAATAGTGTTTTTGTTTTCTTTGAATAAATACCTAGAAGTGGACTTGCTGGATCAGATGGTAGTTCTTTTTTTATTTTTTTTGAGGTACCTTTCTTTATACTGTTTTCCATATTGGTGAAATCCCCAGTCAGGAGCCAGGATCAAACCTGCAACCCAGGTACATTCCCATCAACAGTACTGGGGTTGTTGGGTTCCCTTTTCAGCATCTCATGAACACTTGTTGTTTATTGTCTTTTTGATAATAGCACTTCTAGTCGGTATGAAGTGATAGCTGGTGGTTTTGATGATAAGTGACAAGCATCTTTTCATGTGCCTCTTGGTCATTTGTAGGTCTTTTCTGGAAAACTAGGTTTTCTGTCCATTTTTAAATCAGATTTTTCTTTTTTTTGCTATTGAGTTGTATGAGCTTTTTATATATTTTGAATATTGATAGACACTTCATAACTACCACTCTTCATGATACTATATTAATTTTCTACCAATGTCTAGCTGGTTTTTTATTATTAAACATTTAAATGTTTTTTATTGAAATTAGTAATTTAAGAGACTGGTAATGCCTAATTATAATTTTCTTATAATTTAGGCCACATTTCTCTTTTCTTCTTTTACTTTTCTTTGGTTATGAAGTATATTTTAGTGTTGACTTTTTGGCCTTTCTGTTTATTTAACTAAGGACTGATATTTAGTGTTGGCAGTAATATTATTATAGTGAAACAAATTTTTTATTTTTTAGTTGCTTCACTTTATCACATCTCATTATCAAGAAAAAATTAACTGAGAAACTTTATGGTAGATGGCAAATTTTTTCCAACATGGTCAATATCTGTCTGACAACCACATGATAGCTTTATAACACCTACTTTTATCCTGCATTATTTTTTTACCTATCACCTGAATTAATTCCTTATTCTGATATACTTTACCTCATATTTTGGATGTAAAGAGATACAAATATGCACCTTTTAGTTTTATCATCTTTATTTTAATGAAGATAAAATTATTTAATAAATCAATAGTTTTATAAACTATTCCTTATTAATTAATTATTATTAATACCTCCAAGTAAAAAGGCACATAACTCTTTGCTGAAAGAATTCAAGTATTTAAGAAAATCTCTGACATCAAGAATCTTATGACATAATAGATTATACTACTCTATAGATAATCATCATAATTTTATTTTAACATCTTATTTTATATCAAATGTCTTCATTTATGGAGATACAACATCCTCATATCAACTCTTTAAAGTCATATGTTCTTTACTGTATAGATATAAATCTCTAAGATTAGATAATTTTAAGTATAGGTTAAATCACATTTTTTTGTGTGTGTGTGTGCATATTAGTTTTATTTATTTATTTATTTATTTATTTTATTTCATTGCTTAAAGTATTACAACAAGTGATAGATAAGTATTACAACAGATGATAGATAGATCTCCATTTTTTCCATTTTAAATGGAGATTTCCAGGTTATACTATGCAGCTGGTTCCCTTTTTTATAAAGACAGAAAATAACGCCCTGAGTACATTATAAATGCAAACTTGTTATCATAGTCCATATATTTATAGCAATTCAGAAAAAGAAGAGTTCTCTATGATCAGGAGTGGTCATGAAAGGTAGCATGGTCACTGGGGAGGAAGAACATAGGATAAAGAGAAGATTTTGACTACTGTTTCTCAGGAACCTAGGAAACTGGTTTACTTGGTTCAAGCTAAGAGCAGAGAAGATGGTTAGGTCTAATCCTAATAGTGTTCTTGGAAAACTTAATCCTCTTTTATCACCCAAGGTGAGTACTGCTTTCATTGCTTCATACTGTACCAGGAAGTGACCTTCATCATTTAGCATCCCTCAGTTCACCCATCCAGAGGAGAGAGTGGGCTTGTTGTGGTCTGAGACTTCTGTTGAATGGCCTGAAAAACATCACTGATCATGCTGACTAGCATGTGATAGATATGTTTTCTGAATTTGCTTTTTATTAATTTGTGTCAGGGTCAGTATTTGAATTCCCTCTGAAATTGGTCAGTCTGTTCATGCTTCTATGTCTCTGGATTTATTGTGTTCATCAGTTTATTTTGTTCATTACATTCCACATATGAGTGAGATTATGTGATACTTGTCTTTCTCTGACTGGCTTATTTCACTTAGCATAATACCTCCAGAGATATTTTATTTTCTAAATGAGAAATTGGATTTGGAAATTCAATTTAATATTTACATAATTGAAAAAAAGTATAAGATTTATATTCTTAATTATTAAGTCACTATTGAGGAGTTGTATTTGGAAATTCATTTAGTATTTATATTATTGAAAATCATGTCTCAGTTATCAGAACTACATTTACTTCTAAATTAAAGATTAATCATACATTTCATCATCTTTTTTTCTAGTAATGAGGCAATTTTAAAATTGCTTTAAAAGTTGCAAAATTATATAGTCTAGATTAAAATCCTCAATGTCAGTACCCATGAATTAAGATATGAAAGTTTACAGCTTCCACTTTCTTCTATAGAGTTAGCTGCTATTAAAATTTACTAGCTATGTTCCAAGGTTTTTAAAAAAATAAAAATGGTATATTTCTACTCATTTTTATGCAAATTTACTTTATTTCACTTGACATATCATGGGCAGCTTTCTATATCAGCACACCCTGATCTTATATTTGCCATTCCCTCCATCTCTTATACCCTGTACCCAAATAATTAGCAAATTCTATCAGATTAACCTTAAACTATATCTAGAATCATTACATTTACTGCTGTACAAACCCAGGCTCTGCCTCCTATCACTTGGACTGTTACCTAGCATCTGCACTGATGTCCCTTCCTCACTCGCCACTTGAAGCCAATTATCATGATAGCAACCAGAATGACCCACTTACCGTATAAATTAGATCTTGTCATTTCTCCAGACAAAACCTTGTAGTGGTTTGAAATCTAATTAAGAGTAAGCCAGAAATCCTCACGATAGCCTATTCCATCCAGCCATGGTGCTCTTGCCCCTCAGCTGTCTCATTGAACTCATTTCTTAACCACTCTCAGACTTTCACACTGAACTGTAGCCACACTGGCCCCTTGCTATTTCCCAAATAAATGCTTCTTGTTTATAATTCATGCCCTTTGATCTATTTTTCTTCCTTTAATGCTGTTCCCCAGATTTCTTCTTGGCTTGCTCCTTCAGTTATGTTTCAAGGTTCAGGACATTAGAGAAGTGTTCCTCATTATCTGCTACAAAGAAACACCTCCCTCATTCACTCACAGCTCCTTTACCATATCTCACTTCATTTTCCTCTTAGTACTTTTCACCATTCATATTTTTTTATTTTTATGTTTCTTTTGAATTTATTTTTTAAATAAGCTATACCTAATAAACATTCCATGAAAATAGAAACTTTGTGTTACATATTCACCGATATATAGAATACTCACTGCTCACTGGCATAACATGTTCTTAATAAATACCTACTGAATGCATTATTGAATGATTTGAATTATTAATGAGCTATATTAACACCTGTTATATGTTCTAAAATATAGATCAACCATAATTAATTTACTGATCTAGATATTTCTTTTGTCTCTATTCGCTGTTAGAAATACTACTCAGTGAACAATCTTGTGCCGTGTTTCTGAGGAACATATTTCTGATATAGTCACATACCACTTAATAACATTTCGGTCAGCAAACGGACTGCATATATGACAGTGCTGGGGCTGAATTTCCTGCATGAAATAGAATGATATGCGGTTCAGGAATAATTTTCTTCTCTCTGATGGGAGAATATCTGTGGGACTTAGCAACAGATTTTCTCTCACAGTACTTCAATTTGGAGTACACAGATTACTTCCCAAGCAGTAGACCACTGGCCTGTCTCAGCGCAGAAGAGCTGTCTTCCCAGTGCTATCTATTCAGAGGGGGCTACAGCCCTCCCAGTGCTATATACTCAGAGGGGGCTACAGCCCTCCCAGTGCTATATACTCAGAGGGGGCTACAGCCCTCCCAGTGCTATCTATTCAGAGGGGGCTACAGCCCTCCCAGTGCTATATACTCAGAGGGGGCTACAGCCCTCCCAGTGCTATCTATTCAGAGGGGGCTACAGCCCTCCCAGGCCTCTCATGGTCTTCAGAGCACATTGCTGTAATTTCTTTGTTGAGGACTTAAGATGTTATACAAGCACACAGGTATACGGGGGCTGCCTTAACCAGTATTAAGTACCACTGCCACTTTAGTAAAAACTTTCAATGGTAATACAAAGCCGGCCTGTTCCTGTACACTGGAAAAAAAATATGTTGTAATAATGTAAAGTGTAGACAAGTTTTATTTCTTTCATCAATTCAATGCCAGAAAGGGCCCTTCGTGCCAGATGGCATCCGTAGAACCAAAAACAAATCTCCAGTCAAAATATTGAGTCCTCAGTTCTACATCCCCTTCGCGTTGCAGCTTTTTTTTTTAATTAATGAATATTACAAAGTTTCCTAATCCGCAGGTTTCCATTACTCCAACATGTGGCAGCCAAAACCACATTGCTGTGACAATTCCCTATATTCTTGTATCTCTCTATCCGGATCTCTTATTCCTAGTAATCATCAGAACACCTTTCCTTTCCTCCTGACAGTCATTATGGTGATATACGCCTCACTCAGCCAGTGCCTCCTCGATATTTCCAAGCATTCAGACCACATTCCTGTTCATGGAGCATTACTGACAACTTCGATGTCCTATTTCTGACCCTTTGGGAAGGAATCAGGGGGGGGGCTTGTGGGACAGTATTTATAAAAGTCTACAGCAGTGTAGGCCTTCATAGTCACTCAGCTCTCATCGCTGACCCATTCAGACCACCTTCCAGTCCTGGAAGCTCCATTCATGGTAAGAGCCCCAGACAGCTACTTCGTTTTTTATCTTTTATACCATATTTTCACTGTTTCTTTTTTATGTTAGGAATATTTAGATAAACAATTATCATTTGTTACTGCTGCCCACAGTATTCAGTACCAGAACATGCTATATAGGTTGAATATAGCTTAGGTGTGTATTGGACTCTACCATTTACGTTTGTCCAAGTGCACTCTGATGTTTCCATAATGAAAAAATTGCCTAACAACACATTTATTAGAGCATTTCCCCACCATTAAGTGACACATAATTGTAGTAGAAACAAAGCATCAAGGGATATAAAATTTTAATTTGATATGTGCTTATTAGGTTCCCTTTAAAAAGATGGATCATATATACCTACCTTTCTGATACTACGTTCTTTTATCCTTAGACATGCTATACCTCTCACATTTATTCAGGTCTTTATATGTTTTGGTGAGTGTTATTTTTGCCTGTGAATAAACTTGTTATTTATTCATTCTGTTTATGGTTTTTCAGTATATATACAAGAAACATTTAAGATATTTAGTAGTGCATACTTTCCAAGGAAGTAGAAGAAAGCAAGGTTTGGTCTGTGAAGTTGTGGAATAAGGTTGATTGTGTTCAATACTTGCATCAGTATTCCTAAGCTTTTTTTAAACTATTTTTTTTGTGAATTTAAAGATTAATGTCAAAATGGACTATATGACTTGAAAAAATATATGGTGATGTGTCTATGGAAGCAGGCAGAAATTTTAAAAGTATGATTGAGGTTGGTGCTTTTTGTCCAGTAATCTTTATTTTAGCCTTCACAGAAGGAATTCAGTGAGATATATGTATGTATGTGTGTGTGTGTGTGTATATATATCAACACTCATTTTAATATCCATGTCAGTAAATCTGGTATTTTCCACCTCCCTCACACATTATGCTAATGATTTTCAGATGAATGCATTTCAGTTAAAAAGTAGGAGTTACTTGTAAAGTGTTGCAAGTAGGGGCAAATGCAAACTGTGTTTAGTGTGATATGAACAATGCTTTGAAGAAATCAGCTGAAGAATAATTGGCTGGTAGTTCTGAAGGATTAAAATGTTTAAAACATTCATTTTTCATTGTTATGTGGATCAGTTTCCAGCAGTAAAAGGAGTACCGTAAACATACTCTCTGCCTTCCTGAGCAAATATCTCTGCAGGTCAGTGTCAGAGGCTGCTAATTTGAAGAACGTTCCATGCTGTAAAAAGAGGATACAGATAAATTTTAGAGTATTATTCAATTCATGGGAATCTTTTTACAAGTGTCTTTCTAAGCCTTCTGAAGAAGCAATATTTCATACACAAAGAGAAGTGGCGTAGAGATTGGTAATTAGAAGAAATTTCTTTCTTTGCATCTTCCCTCTCCCAGAAGGTTATTGAGAAACTGCTAATAAAGAGGCACATAGGCAATTGTAATGAACCAGAAAGTTTAAGCATATCCAGATAACTATGACCTACTGACTTGGCTGCACTGCTGCTAACCCAGCATAATTTAAATACATACAGATAATGCACTAACCTGAAAGCTAGGAAAAAACTTTCAGGTTTTTGAGGTTCTAGGAGGATATATATATAAAGGCTAATATGCTAAGTGTCTCTTCGCCCATCTGACTGGTCCCTATGACGCTACACTGGCCGTTTACAGAGTAATGGCAGCATGGACCTGGTGCTGAAAAAGCAACACTCAGCTTCCCCCAAGTGGGATGCAGGCTCTGCTACCACCCAAAGTGATACCCACTAAGTTGCAGCCAATGCTGCCAAAACCCCACGGCCAGACCAGAAACGGTGACTGTGGGTGCTGGGTAATGATGTCACATAGCAGCATCCAGCTTCCTCTCCCTAGCAACTAGCCTCCTTGGAGTTTCTTCAGCCCAGGAACACGACTTGCTTTAAAGCCAGGTGCAAACATTTTACATGTTACGAAAATGTCTGTGAAGTGTTTTCCTGTGCCTCATCTCATTTGATCCTCATAGAAGTCCTGGAGTAGACAGCTAGGAGACTAGGTGGAATCCTATTTTCGTTTCATTATCCGGAAAACAAAGATTAGAAAGATTAGAAACTTGACCCAACTGAAAAAAGAAAGAAATGGTGGACTTTGAAAATGACTTCAAGTTTTCTCACTGCATAGAATATAGTCAAATACTGCTGCAGTTAAATATGTCACCCTTTTTTCTCCTTGCATGATCTACAATAATAATCTGCTTCATGTTTATATTTACTGCTGTGTTGCTAACAATTACCTTAAAGAGAAGTTGGGGTGCTTCACTGGGATGGAAAAACTTTAGCTACATCATAAAGAAGGTCTAATTGAGCAAGTTTATTCTATATATATAAAAGGCTAAGTTGACTTGTGCATGTGTGATACATATAAAGCTCGCACTGGTGCCAATTGCACACGTGTGTTTCAATCTATCATTGTTGATCGTGAATTTGGTTGACACTTCTATTATAGAGAAAGGGCAAATGGTGATATTAAAATATTTTTTCTAATTAATTTCCTTTCCATGTGCATGAATTCGTGTACCAGGCCACTACTCTAAATAGAATCTGTTAGCATTTTAATTCTTTCCACTTAAATGTTATGACTTTGAAATGAAAAGAAGATAAGTGAAGTGAAAGCAGGTTACAGACCTTAAAATTCTATAAAATAAGGTATCCTTTGTGTACATTTTCCAAAGACCTGAATGAATTAATTTGTCAGGAGAATTATCCCTGTGATCAGGAAGTCATTAAAATAAAATTTAATGGAAAGGGATAGAAAGTTTTCTAGTAATTCCACAAACCCAGTATAGGAGAGGAAATAAAAAGTATAGAAAATTTGAATCATAGATGATGAAAAAAAAATTGGATGATGCAAAATACTAACAGACTTGACTTTAAGCATTTTCAACAAAGCAGGAATAATGTTCAAAGTAACTTGGAAAATAAGTGAATGTTAATGAGGAGTCATTGAAAGGAATTTGGATACTCATAGTGCAGTGGCATTGGTGGATCAAAACTTAAGACCCTAATAGTAAGGAAATCTATGAAGTTGATGTGTATTTAGAGAAAATAAAAAGGAAAAAACAAGTGTTGGCAGTGTTGGATGGCTAAGGCTGTTACCATATTACTTACTAAGGTTCTTAATTTAGTTTTTAAAATTTGAACCAAATAAAGATATTGAAATTTCTTTCTGAATGCAGAATCATGCTTTATTTACTTTTAATGAAACTCCTATTGCACAATGTAAAGAATATGTCGTTGGGAATATACCAGAAACTTAACCTGTAACTGAAAAGAATAATAGAGATTATTAAATTTCAGTCACTTGTTAATGTCTGTCAACATAGCACTGACTGATGTGAAAATAGTGGAATCCTTCAGAGTAAATAACTAAGTTACGTTGCAATTCTCGTTAAGTAAAATAAAGGGGCTGGGAAAAATAATTCAGTTCTGTTCATTTTCATTTAACTTACAGAGACCTAATGCACATAGGAGAGATCCCTTCCCTTGCCAGTACTGAACTATTAGGCCACAAGTAGAAGAAATGTATTAAAGAGAGTCTCTGCAGTCTCAGCGGTAGGAGTTATACATCTGTACTCTATTAAACCTAATAATGTGATGTACTCATTAAATATTGGATTCTTTCCCCATGGCAACTCTCGTGTGTCCTTTAAGATTTTGATTTTCAGTTCTGCTACTGTATTTGCTAGTTCTTTGACTTTAGACTGTGTGTTTCAACTTCATAAGCTTCAATCTCCTTATATTAAAAATCTTACTTCATAGAGTTTTTGTGAAAACTGAAGTTGATATTGCATGTAAAGTCTTAACACAGTGGTTCTACTCATTCAGTAAATACTGTAATAATAATGATCAATATTTTAATAATACTGGAAATGATATTTATTGAATGATTTAAATTTTCTTGGACTGGCTTTTAATGGCCTTCTTACTCTGTATCTTTATTGGATGGAAAGATGGATAATAATGGACCATTAACATGAAGTACACATTTGTTATCTGTATTGCTAAAATTCAGTCTCCATATATGGCTGAGTCTTTCCCAGTCATTTTCTTAATTACCTTTTTAAAGGGTCTCTTTTGCTCCACTGTAATAGTAAATGGATCATGAGGGGCCAACAGTGAAAGTAGGGAGACTAGTTAGATGGCAGTTGCAAAAATACCAGTGAAAGAGAAATTAAGTTATTGGCAATGCAGATGGAGAAAAATTGACATATGTTGGATATGTTTGTAAAGTAAAGCTAATATGACTAGCTGTTGAATTTTGTGTCAGATATCAGGAAAAAATAATTGATCGCTGCTAGAATTTGCCTTGACTACCTGGTAGATTAGTGTGGTTGCATTTGCTAACATGGGTAAGAGTAGCAGAGGAGCATATAATCAAGAGTTCTGCTTTACCCGTGTTTTCTGATGCCTATTAGACATTGAATAGATCAAAAGGGCTATTGCATATATGAGTTTGAAGTTCAGTGGAGAGGACAGAACTCTAGATATAAATTTAGAAATTATTGGCATGAAGATGATATTTAAAATCATCAAACTGATTGAGATCATGTGGTAGGAGAATGTAGTCTAAAAAAAGTAGTTGGAATAAATGATGGTTTTATTTTCTTTCAGTATCTAATTCATTCATAAGTGAAATGTTTGCAATGCTCTCATAGTCTTTACATCACTTCATATTATAAATTTTCAGATTTAGTTCCAAAGGTAACTGGTTCTTCCACTCAACTCCATCCTGAAGTCCATGTATTTCCATTCAGATTTCTTAAAAGAAATATCTGATTGGTCTACACCAATTGAATACTTCTTGACCATTACGTTAGAGACTATTCTCCCTTCAATAACCTGAATAACTTTCCTTCAGATTAGGAACCAATAGTTTCAATATGTAGTGCATATTAGATATTAGGCTATACATTGTACAGGTGTTATCACCTTAAATCATTGAAATAAACTGCGAGATTGGTACTTTTAAGTTTATTTCATTGATGAAGAATTGAGTATCAAAATAAATCTCCCAGATCACATAGTTTATGTGGAACTCCCAAATGTAAATTGAAGAAGAAAAGTTATAAGGATTTAAACCCTGAGTTGTTTACCTGTATATGAATGTAAGGCAGACAAAAGCTAATAAACAAACCCTAGAGAATAGGACTGAAAATTGTAACAACGTTTGGATTTTGTAATAGAGACAAGCTCTTTCCCTTCTTTTCCTGATGTACTGTTCTAAGGTATAATTCTACCTTTTTCTTTGAGATTATTCAACATGAAGATGGGTCATTATTTAAAAAATATATATTTTATTAATTTTTTACAGAGAGGAAGGGAGAGGGATGCAGAGTTAGAAACATCGATGAGAGAGAAACATCGATCAGCTGCCTCGTGAACACCCCCCACTGGGCATGTGCCCACAACTGAGGTATAGGCCCTTGACCAGAATCAAACCTGGGACCCTTCAGTCCACAGCCCAACGCTCTATCCACTGAGGCAAACCAGTTAGGGCAAAGCTGGGCCATTTTAAATAACACAGTCAAAATGTACACCAGATAAAAGGATGAATATTATTTAACACTAGAGGCCTGGTGCACGAGATTTATGCACTCGAGGGAAGGGATCCCCTCAGCCTGGCCTGCACCCTCATAGTCTGGGAGCCCTTGGGGTATGTCCGACTGATGGCTTAAACCTGCTCTCTAAGTCATCAGTCTGACACTCTTCGAGCTGCCACAGAAGCGGGAGAGGCTTCTGCCACTGTCGCTGCTTTGCCAGCTGTGAGCCCAGGTTCTGGGATTCTGGCTGAGTGCCTCTCCCTCTGTGAGAGTGCACTAACCACCAGGGGGCAGCTCCTGCGTTGAGTGTCTTCCTTCTAGTAGTCAGCGATCAGTCATTCTCCTGTTCGATTTGCATATTGTCCTTTTATTATATAGGACTAGGGGCCCGGTGCACAAAAATTTGTGCACTCGGTGGGGGGGGTCCCTCAGCCCGTCCTGTGCCCTCTTGCAGTCTGGGACACCTCGGGGGAGATGTCCACCTGCTGGCATGCCTGGCCAGCCTGGGTGAGGGGCTGAGGGCCATTTTCAGGCTGCCCACAGCCCCTTCAGGGTTCGTGTACTGGGGGGTGGGAGGGCTGGTGAGTGCAGGCGTGGACGTTTCCCACCAGAAGGCCCACAATCACACATGCCTGGTGGGCCCCCACTGCTGAGGGGACATGCCTGGTGCAGAGCTGGGTGGCGAGTCAGGGGCGGACGCTGGTGCAGGATCCCTCGGTGGGGCCCTGCTGCTGAGCGAACACACCCGGGGTGGAGCTGGGCAGTGGACTGGCTTCGGATTCTCCGCCATGTGCAGCAGATGCTCCCGCATGCCCCCGAGGAGGCCCCCAGGGGCGGAGCCAGGCAGCGGACCCCAGACGGGCACTCCTACATGTCCTGCAGAGACCCCCCAGGGGGTGGAGCCAGGCAGCAGACCCAGGATGGCTGCTCCTGGACACTCCAAGGAGGCCCCGGGCCGGACCCCCCCGTCCCCCACTGAGTTGACACACCTGGCACAACTGTGCTGGCCATGGAGGCTCCCAGTGCAGAGCCGCCCTGCCAACCTCCATCTTGGCTGGGTTAATTTGCATGTAGCCGCTCTGAATGGCTGGTGGGCATGGCTTAGGTGTCCCGAAGAAATGGTCAATTTCAATATTACACTTTTATTAGTTTAGATAATTGAAACATTGTTGCTTTAAGCTGAGGCCTAGGCAGGTAACGAAACCTCCTGTTTGTTTCAGCTTTGTGGCTTCTATAATTGAAACATTGTTATCGTGACCAGAGGCTCAGCCAGCCTAGGCAGGCAATTGCAACAGAAGCCTCCAGTTTGCTCTAGCTCCGTAGCTGCTGGCCTCCATCTTGGCTGGGTTAATTTGCATACAGCCACTCTGGTTGGCTGGGAGGCGTGGCTTGGTTGGTGGGCATGGCTTAGGTGTCTCGGGTAATGGTCAATTTGCATATTACTCTTTTATTATATAGTATATTTATTAATAAATATGTAATTCAATTAATAAAGATATAATTTACATATAAAATTCACCCAGTTACAGTGTATAAGTCAGTGATTTTGGTATATTTATAGAGTTATACAACTATCACCACAAATTTAAAATGTGTTCAAAAAAACTCTGTTCCCATTAACAATCCCTCCCTATCCTCCTCCCACCTCACCCCTCCCCAACTTCTAGCACTAGGCAAACATTAATCTTTCTTCTACCTCTATAGGTGTGCATATGCTGGACATTTCATATAAATGGAATCACAGTATACCTGGTATGTGGTGATTTATGACTAGCTTCATTTAGTTAACATAATGTTTTCCAGAACCAACCATTTTGTACCATGGATTTATTTTATTCATTTGGCATTTATTTATTGCTTTTTATTGTCAAATGCTATTCAGTTATATGAATATACAGCTCTGTATTTATCAATTTGCCCTTTGATGTATATTTAGGATGTTTCCATTTTTGACTGGTATAATAATGCTACTATAAACATTCACTTACATTTTTTGTGGAGAAATATATTTTAATTTTTCTTGGGTATGCACAGAGGAATGGAATTTCTGAGTCACATGATGACTCGGTCTCTCGGCCTGGCCTGTGGCAATTGGGCAAAAACTGGCAGTCCAACATCCCCCAAGGGGTCCCAGATTGTGAGAGGGTGAAGGCCAGGCCGAGGGACCCCACTGGTGCATGGACTCATGCACCAGGCCTCTAGTTATCCTAATAATTACCCTTCATCCTGCAGGGTACCCTTTACCCTCTCAAATACATGAGATATTATGTAAACTAATGCAACTCATTTACTTTATGATATCCCAGTTTTCCACAGTTAAGAATGTTGCTAATTGAGATACTTCAGAATACTAGGGGTTATCAATATTTCACTTACTGTCAGCAGTAGAGTCCCTGTTGGCATTTGGTCTGCAGGTAATCAGTTGCTGGATTAATTGCTTCCTAGAAACATTTTTTGTACCAAATGTCTTAGTTGTAGTTCCTTTGTAAGTTGATGCTGAAAGGAGAATTTGAGTTCAGGTAGTTTATTTGGGAGGTGCACAGATGGCAGCAGTAAAGGGTGCTTTAGTGAGCTTTCAAATACCATGGATAATTGGAGCTTAGTTCCACTGGGATATTCTGGGGGATGGTATAAAATAGACGTCTCAGACACTAAATTCCATGACTTATTTATTTGTTGAGGGCTTTCCCCCTAAGATGTTAATTCCTCAGGACTTCTGACCTTGTGTGTACACAGACAGCTGGGATAATTAAAAAAATAGCAAAAACAGGTCTTATGCACAGTGTTGATTTTAGAGCATCCTGAAAGGCTGGAATAAATGATAGAATACTGATAGCATCTGACACAGAGAAGTGAAGTTAAAGTTAATTAATGTCAGGCCGTAGAAGGCATCCAGTGCTATTCAAGGAAATACATATTTAGACTTGATTATCTCTTTACAAGAGAGTTACACCAAATTGGTGTATAGGCTAGATTGGGGAACAGAGACTGAATTGAGCAGTGTAATGGAGAGAGGAATGTAACATGATGATCTTCCTCCAATTTCTAGTTCTAATCAGGACCTGTGCCTGGTCCGAATTACTAAAGCCACTTTCTGAAGGCTTCACTAAATATGATAGCATCCCAAGCATATGTTAGTAATAAGCTAATCTACTAAAAGAGTAATATGCAAATTGACTCTCACTCTGTTACACCTAAGCCACGCTCACCAGTCAAGCTATACCCACCAGCCAGTCAGAACGGCTGTATGCAAATTAACCCAGCCAAGATGGCAGCCGGCAGCCACGGAGCTAGAGCAAACAGGAGGCTTCTGTTGCACCAGCGATGGAGGAAACTGCCTGCCTAGGCCGGCTGGGCCTCTGCTCAAGGCAACAATGTTTCAATTATAGAAGCCACAGAACTGAAGCAAACAGGAGGCTTCGTTGCCTGCCTAGGCCTCTGCTCAAGGCAACAAAGTTTCAATTATAGAAGATAAATAAACCCCAGAAAGCTGCTTCCAGCCAGCCTCACTGGGACATTGGATCAATGGGAGCTGTGGGCAGCCTGAAAATGGCCCTCAGCCCCTCACCCAGGCTGGCCACACCCCCATGAGGTGAGGGTTCCCACTGAGGGGCTTGGCCAGCCTGTAAACAGCCATAAGCCCCTCACCCAGGCTGGCCAGGCACACCAGCAGGTGGATGTCCTCCGAGGGGTCCCAGATTGCGAGAGGGCACAGGCTGGGCTGAGGGACCCCCCTGAGTGCACAAATTTTTGTGCACCGGGCTCCTAGTATGTCAAATAAAAAGAGGTTCTATTCTCAAAAGAATTGGGAACTTAGAATGCAGGCAGGTATTCCCAAAGTTACTTTCTATATTCAATTGTGAAGATTTTCATAATTTTTTTACCCTCACCTTTAAGCTTAAATATCTTGTTTTAGCTAAAGAAAATTAGCCTGTTCTGGCAGAAGAAGCTCTATGTAGAGAGGCAACATGGTTCATGCCTCATTTTCCTAGTCTGAGAACCTTATTCAGTCATCTACTTGTGCCCTTTGTTGTATCCCACTTAGTAATTTGTCATTCCCAATAGTGGTTTTTGAAAGATAGGATCAAAAATTAGATGTATAAGAAAAAAAATAATTGAAAAAGGATAAAGCACTGAGGAGCACTTTTAGGTATAAATTGAGGACTTTTAGGTATAAACTGAGCACTTTTAGGTATAGACACAGAAGAGCAAACACTAAGTGAAAATTATTTCATACCTTAATACTAATCTAGTAATAGCTAATTTAATCTGTCATATCTACATATTACATCGATAGGCAAATTCAAATCAGAATAACTCAGGTCTCTGCTCACACTAACTTTAATCCCCATCTGTTTCTGGGATTTATACTCAAAAACTCTCCAACTGTTCAATGTTGAGGATTTTGTTACTGGGTCTAGTGTAGGTTGGCTCTTTTCTTTCTTTTGGAGGAATTCTCTACCAGTATTCACAGCATATTGCTAAAAACCCAGTGAAAAGAGCCTGAGAAGAAGCCCAGCTGGCAGAGCAAAGTGTGGGTCTGTAGGGTGCAGCAGATTGCCAGACATGCCTGGGGTTTTGTGTGTCCCCAGTGAACACAATTTAAATTTATTTCTAAAAAAACAAAACAAAACAAAAAAAACTCTCATCTTTTGTCATTGAATAGAGTCTTTCTGTTTTCTTTGACTTGTTTCATAAAGTGACAAGATATGCTGATATAAGAAGTAGTGAAGAAAAATGCTATGGTTTAAACTGTTATCTCTTTTACACACATTTATATAAAGTGAAAAAGGACCCCCAGATTAATTCTATATAATAAAGAAGTAATATGCAAATTGACTGTCATGCCCTCGCACAAGTGGTCATCCCCATGTGGTCATAAGATGGCTGCCTCAAGATGGCTGGCAGGGGAGGGCAGTTGGAGGCAACCAGGCCTGCAGGGGAAGGCAGTTGGGAGTGACCAGATTGGCAGGGGAGGGCAGTTAGGGGTGACCGGATCAGTAGGGGAGGGCAGTTGGGAGTGATTGGGCTGGCAGGGGAGGCCAGTTAGGGGCCATCGGGTCAGCAGGGGAGGACAGTTGGGGGCAATTGGGCTGGCAGCGAAGCAGTTAGGCATCAATCAGGCCGGCAGTGAAGCATTTCGGGGGCCATCAGAAGTGGTTAGGGCAGTGGTTCTCAACCTTCTGAATAGCATGACTTTTTAATACAGTTCCTCATGTTGTGGTGTTCCCCAACCATAAAATTATTTTCATTGCTACTTCATAACTGTAATTTTGCTACTGTTATAAATCATAATGTAAATATCTGATATGCAAGATGTATTTAGGCGACCCCTGTGAAAGGGTTGTTTGACCCCCAAGGGGTCACGACCCACAAGTTGAGAACCTCTGGGTTAGGGGCAATCAGGCAGGCAGGCAGACAGGCAGGCAAGCGGTTAGGAGCCAGCAGATCCTCAGATTGGAGAGGGTGCAGGCTGGCTGAGGGACACCAACCCCCATGCACAAATTTCATGCACTGGGACTCTAGTTGTAAATAATGTTGCAATGAACATAGAATGCATATATCTTTTTATTAAGTATTTTGCATTTCTTTGGATAAATACCAGAGGCAATCTTTTACAAATATATATTTAACAATAATTCTTTGGTAACTGACATAAATTTTGTCTTCCCTCTAATATACCTTCTACTTATAGGCTTAAAATTTTTTCTTCTCCCCTTATGACTCATTTTTTTTAATTATTTTCCTTAATTCTTTTAATTTTTAGCTACTTAGGAGATGTGCAATATTTTATTTATTGGTTTGATGAATTGTAAACTTCTATAGAAAAAATTATAATGTAAGCAAACACATACACAGACATATATTTTTCATTTATCTTCAAAGTATCTTCATATAAAAATGCTTCATAAGCCCGGCAGTCATGGCTCCGTGGTTGAGCATCGACCTATGAACCAGAAGGTCATGGTTTGATTCCCAGTCAAGGCACATGCCTGGGTTGTGGGCTCAATCCCCAGTGTGGGGGGCATGCAGGAGGCAGCCAATCAATGATTCCCTCTCATCATTGATGTTTCTATCTCTCTCTCTTCCTTGCTCTCTGAAATCAATAAAAATGTATTTTGTAAAATATTTCATAAATTTATATTTATAATGTCTTCATATTCTTCTGTCTCTTAAGAATATTGAATTAATTAGAAGTATACATGATAATTAATACCTAATAATTTTTGCCTTTTATAAAGCACCTAACTGTAAAAGTCTAAATTCATTTGTTCTGTATAATATGTTTTAGACCTGAAGGATTTATGTTCCTAACATGACCTTAAAACTCTATGTGATGCCTCATAAGGTTTTTATTACTATGCTAACAGCAATTTTAGTTTACTATTCTGTGGAATATAATATGATATATCCAGGCATAGGGTTGTTTTTTTGTTTTGTTTTGTTTTGTTTTTTT